>WEIT01027538.1:77691-198154 GCA_013389985.1 Dryoscopus gambensis
CATCTCATGAGATGGTGTGGTTTAAGCTGAAGAACACCACAAGGATAATAAGGAAGGTAAGATTCTGACTAAGGAAGCTAATGGTAAGTCATAAACAGTGGGAATCATGAGGTTGCAGAGGAGTTATTAGTGAAAAGGTTGACCTGGCAGTAGATAGCAGTCAATATTTTTGTCAATTATGTGACAGAAAACGAGAACATGCTGTTGAAATTCCTTGTGATGTGAAGCTGGAAATCTTCATTGATATGGGAAGTAAACTTTAGGAGGATAAGGAATGCACTTAGGAGATCCTGTATTATGGGAAGCTTTTTCATCCGTCCTAGAGAACGTTTAGCAAAACGATCGTCTCATTCAGGATTGCTCAGTTTGGTGCTGGCTTTGCACTGCAACAAGGTTCCAGAATCATCAACACCTACAAGGGCTTTGGCTCTAGTATTTTGAAGCAGTAGCTTGTTTTAAAAGGCAGTGATTGTGATGATCTCTGTGGATCTGTAAGCACATGATACCACTGTAAGAATCAGCAGACCCTTGCTGGGAACCAGGTACACACAGCACTGGCTGCACCAGCAGATCCTCCTTCAATAAGAACAGAGAGCCAGCCCTCTGCTCTCACTTTTAAGATACAGGCCTAAATGCATTCTTCTAGGAAATCTCAGTTGGAAATCTGAAACCTCTTGCATTTCTCTCATAGCTTCACCAAGAGGCAAACTAATGCAGGCTGTGCAACAATTAATTTATAAAAATAATAATAAATTTTAATTATACCATCACATGAGAAAAACATTACAGGTTGTGTAACTAACCTGATGGAGATCAACCATCCTGCACTGTCACCTGCAGCTGTGAATACTGAATGTGATCCGTGCAAAGTCACAGAGACAAATGCCTGGAGAAATACTAGGGTAGAATTGCAAGCTCACCCTCAAGAATTATTATGTTTTGGTGTGTTGTCAGAGTCTGAGCTTAAGGCCAGAGTTCATTAAAGTATTATCAGACTGCTGCAAGAAAAAACCAGAGAAGTACAGCTACTTGAATTTTCCCACTTAAACCAGTGCTTTGAATATTTCCTGCATTGTTCCTGACAAGTTTTAAGTTACAATAGCAGTCATGTCTAATATGTTGAAAGGTTGGTAGGGGAACTAATAAAAGCTTGTTATTGATCAGGCATGTGCCTTGTAATAAGAATCTGCAATAATTTGAGTAGCAATGATAGTTTCTAAGAGAATTGCCACATACATAATGCCAGTGATTTCTATTATTTTCTGCTCCCTGTGGGAGGATGGACATATATTACTGGAATTTGCTGCATAATGATTCACAAGAAAGGCAGTTCATAGTCCCAAATCAATTCTTATCTGTCTTTTTAAGAACAAGACTACATGTGTGATTAAACTTCAGAGTAGATACAAGTGTATGCTACTCCCACTCTAAAAAAATATTTCAAAAGCTCTTTAATAATATTTGTTCATGGTTTTATTATTTTCCCTTCATATTCCCCTTCATATTTATTCTTTCCTCTTTATGTTTAACATATGTGTTACCAAGTCAATGAAATTTAAGAGTAGCTTCTGAAAGAGAAATGGGTACACCTTACTTTACTGAGCAGCTGGGTACAGACACACCAACCTACAGATAAAAGTCTGCTCTCACAGTGGGATAAATTTGGAGTAAAATGGCTTAAATTGGTAATGTTAACACCTTTTTAAACTGAGATAACAAAGCAGGACTAGGATTCAATAATTTGTGATAGCAAATGAAATAGGGAAGGGCAATGTGCACTTGGTCAGCAGTTCACAAGTGACAGGTACTTGAACTAAATGCAGCTCACAGCTACCACTCATTCCCAAAGAAACCTCCATCCCAGGTTGTGTGTTCTGTTTCTCTCATAAGAATCTTCTCTTGAAGAGATTTAGCTTTCCATGTGGTCCTGTAAGCCTGCAAATGATGAAGAAATAAAACAAAAATAGATGGGTTGTGAACTTTACTATTGGATTGACTTGGCTTGCTGATAAAATGAAGCCATTATATTAAATTAATGATCCAGCTACCATACAGCAGTAGCAACGTATTTTAGTTACAGTATTTTTGGTTGATGGAATAAAATAGCTTATTTACTTGTAAATACTTAAATAGAAGCAAAAACACCCTAAGTGACTTATATAATGATCCTTCTCAAGAAATGATGAGATATTCACTTCTGAATCTATTCATGAAGAAAAATTAATATGACTATAACAAGAATGGGTACATTTACCAGCCAGATGACAGAAGAAGGTTCCAATAAAATAAGCAATACTCATAATAATGTCAATTTTCTTATTCAGAAATATTCCTGAAATTAATTGTTTGAGGTGTTTTTCCTATTAAGGATGCTTTTGTGGCTGATGCATAGACAAAATTCATTAAATTAACCTCCCACTGTGACATTGTTCCAACTGACATTGTAACCTTGACCCATTTATTCCCTCCTGTATTACATTCACTTGTTTATTGTATGTTTGGCTCACCTACCTGTACAGTATTTCCTATGCCACATGATATTTTGTAAAGCAGCAATCATGTTTTGACAGCTATGGTAAAATTGGTATGAAGGATTATACAATGATACATATTTATATTTTAGAAAAAGCATTTAAATAAAAAGTTTAACTGAGAAATTCAGATAGTTATTTACTAGACAATACTCTGACCCTCAAATGACAGTTCCTTCAGCATCTTACAAACAAAGAACTAAAGAAATATATTAGAGTGCTTAATTTTTTATTGTTTTGCACAGTGCTTCTGCACAGTTGCAGTCTCCACCCTCCCCAAAACTTGCGAGCGAGGCGATGTGCACAAACTCCCATGATTTTCACTGAATGCAGCATAATTCTATTTAGGCACAGCCCATAGGGAAGGAGCTGGTGAACTGCTCCAGTGAGTCCACGGAGACCTGGAAAAGCATTCTCAAAGCTGTTTCCCTGTCCACAGGGGTTACAGACCTAAACCTGGATCTGCCGTGGGGTGAGAGACCTTGCAATTGCCCCTGCAATATGACTTGGGTGCACTGAGGTGCCTGTGTTTAGATCAGGAGACACTTGGAAATTATTTTAGTTCTTTGACAAGCACCAGGAGATGGAGCTCCAGACTGCATAGCACAGTTTCTTGGTGCCAGAACAATGAAACCTGTTATTTCTGCACTGTTAAATGCTTCTTTCTTTTCAGCTCATCATTTACAGGATTTCTTTACATCATCTCTCTACTTGTGGGAATTAAATGCTTCTTCTTTGAAGCACTGTGTTAACCCCAGGGAGCAATTGCTAATGTTTTTCTTCATGGATCTACAGCATAAAGTTAAAGAAAAAAAAAATCTGATTAGGGAGAAATCAGAACAGACATTGATTTAAAATAGGTTTTGGGGATTATTCTGGTAGTATACAGTAACTATAAATCTATCATTGTCACAGTTTTACGAGTATATGGAAATGCTCAGAAAGTAAAATTCCTTGGAAAACACTATCAGGTACATCCCTACTAACTCCCTTTAGAAGTGGAAACCACAGAGTTCTTTATGTAAAAGCATAGTAGTTAGAAAGGGGAGAAGGAAACAACATGAATGTTCTCCATGATACTGCATGTGTATTCCTTCACTGGCATTTCAAAATTGCCACATTTTGGAAGTTCTAATAATTTTAGGTCACATTTAATCATTCGATGAAGGAAAAAAAAAAGACATTGTCTTGCTCAAAGGAGTGAAATTTGGAGCTGTCTGAGAAATCATCACCTGCTATGGAAGTCTAACCAGAAAACTGTTCTCATATGTGACCTGAGTACAACATTCTAATAAATCCCTTAAAAAGTGAACCCTTCATGAAACAAAATTAGTTCCGTTCTAGTTTAGCCTCCCACCTCATGAGAAGCCTGATACAGCAATTAACCTTGTTTTTAACTGGTATTTAAGCTTAGAGTGCATGCACATGCTTTGATTTCTAGTCAGATTTTTGATAACAATCAGGGAGATTGTGTCCAACATCCCAGAGCTGCAGGTTTCTCAGAGCATGTTGCTATTAACATTTTCCCAGTAAAACAGTCACATGTTGAGAATAAAACTTTAAAAGCTATAAAGAGGCTTAAGAACATTATTCATGCTGACTTTTACTTTTTGTGTATGTGTCAATATCTTTTCATTAAATCACAGTAATTTAAACTGATTTTTTCCCCTTCTGTGCTACATAAGATGAGAATATAGAGTAAAAACCAGATCTTGTTTTTATGCTATAGTGCTTCAAAACTGTGATATTAATTTTGGCAAAAATAGTCTACAAAAGAGCTTTATGCTAGTTATAAATGTTTGACATAGGAAATATGTGAGAGACCAATTATGCGCTGATCAGAAATATCTCTTGACATTTTTAGAGTGCAGTGTGAGAAGGGTTCACGTACTTAATTATGACTTTTTCAAATAGGGTTCTCTAACTCAATGGGAGTCACTGCACTTAGTGTTCTAAGGAAAGATAAGATTTTTATGATGGGGGGAGGGAAAAGAACATATCTTCAGGCTGAAATGGTTATCAGTTTTTAGATCAATCACCCTTATGTAAGTTTTTCCATTGGTAGCAAGATATTAAGATATTTACAGCCAACATATATCACACTGAATGGATTGTAGGAAGGAAGAGGGAAAAACGAGAATATACTCAACATACAGACTTGTATGTTGGAGCTTGGAGCTTTCATTACGAGATCTGATAAGATAGCTGTTATATAACTTACCTCAGACTGTCTTGCCAAAATTAGAGAATTAAGTCCTGCTGTAAGCTTAATACTTCTTTTTCATTTTTTTAAAATTCAACTTACCAGTATACAATCAAAATTTCATTTTCCTAAAACCACTCTTCCATGTTTATACTCAAAATACTTGGAAATACAGAACAGGAGCATACAAAATACTATTTACCTGATTTGTGAAAGTCATGGAATGAACTGGCCATTTTGGCTCCTAGAATTATGAAAATGTTATATTGTGAGGGCCACAGGCTGCTCTCACATCCTTGTTACCACAGCACACCTGGATCATTGCAATGCATCCTGAGTGAATGGACAAATTGTACTTGAACTAACTGCCCAAGGCTGCAAAAAAAAAAGAGGAAAACTCACTCTAGACAGTTAATTCAGGGCCCTCCTGTGGTCTGACACCAACGTAAGTATCACTTCTGTGTGCTGGTATTCTTGTTGTGCTGCTGGGTCCTTGTGGTTGTGAAAAACTCAGCTTCCTCTTCATACCAAAATATGAAACTGGGCTCAAGAAATGCCCCCAAAGTGAGAAAAATGTTAGTTTAAATGTGTGCAGATTCCCAAACTTTGTTCTGTTGAGGGTAAGTCATGCAAGAAATCTTCCAGTTCTGGATATTAAGAGGTGGTCAAATAAATAAAATGCAGCTATATTCACACTACTTCAGCTATGTTACACAGTCATAGGGAAAAGGAAAGGGAAGGGAATCATAAGGAAGGGAAAAAGCCTTTTCTGTTCTGTTGAATTGTAAATGCTCCATATGTGAGACAAATTTCTGTATCAAAATACAGTTAACAATGCAAAATGATGAGAATTCCTGTTTCAGTATGATAACAGGATCACAGAATGTGCTCATGCTACTTCTAGAAAAGAGGGTGGGTATATATAGAATATGCCTGGTAGTGGCTTCTATAACTAACATTGAAAAGTAGTTAGCATTGTAATTCCCTGTGTTCAACCACTTATAGCTTTATGAAACATCTCCCTTTTGTGCTGCAATTTTCATCCCGGATTTATGCCAATGTCAGCATTTTAAAGTATGAAGAAAGAGTCTTCTGTATTCCCAAGAAGAGAAGATTGAAAATACGCACTCACAGGGGTGACTGCTCCGTGCAGCTCTGTGCCCCAAAGCTCTGTCTGAATGCTGCAGTTTGCCTGCAAGGACTGGACCTTGCCAAGGCCCACGACTTTGTCCCAGGGGATGGTGTTAGTGTTTTGTTCATATGGAAAAGGAATAGCATGTACTGAATGAGCTAATGCGCAGGGAACTGACACAGGGTTTTTTCTGCCCACATTCCCCACAGGAAGGTTTGTTTGCTAAGAAGGTTAGAAAAATTGATGTTCAAGCTCCCACCTTTCTCTTTAAACCAGCACTAAGAGCTTCCTTACATACTGATAATCTTAGTTGCTTATGTTTTAGTAGCAGGATACATTGACACTTGAAAAGAAACCAGGCAAGGTTTTCATATGTGTGCAATGTTCACACACATACTTGAGCATTGTCTTGATTTAGAGCAGAAAGAAAATATTTTTTGTGTGATCAGTTTTCATAAATACCTGCAAAGTGTAGAAATTTTGATGTGTCTGCAGTCATAAATATGTCTGTTAAGCATGCAGTTTTTAAAGGTCAAGTAGGACTCTTTAAATTTCTTGTAATTGCAATCTTTATTCTGCAAGGGTAGTTATGTTTGCTTACTCTTAGAGTTAAACCATTTGTGAAATATAGCAAAATGAAAAAATTCCCTAGGTGTGTAAAGATACAGTTTAATCCATGGCAAAAGGAGAAATGTTTTGCCTAGCAAGCTTATAGAACCCAGGGTGCTCCTTTTATTAATTAATGCAAATATTAGAAAGAAATTATCTCACCCATACACATATCCACTTTCTTGTGGAAGTGCACACAGAGAATCTCTGATGTTTCCTTCTTCCATGTTCAATCAAATCTTTGCCTTTTAAACACTCAGAAAAAGTTAAGACCACAGTTTCATGGACAGTTTAAGTGATCTGCTAAGATTTTTTTTCTCTTCCTTTTCACCTCCAGCATCTCTGCCACCCAGGGAGATCCAGGAAATGCTCTAGCTGAGAAAAGAAAATAAAAACTTCTATATGGGATACTCTCCCCAGTTTGATCTGCTGCTTTGAGGCCCTTGGCTCTGCTGATCCATAACTTATTGCTCTGAGCCCAGTTTCTCTCCAATGAATTTCCTTCAATTCCTATCAGAAATGGAAGAGAGAAGTGATGTAACTCCAATACTATTATCTTCTCCCCTGTGGATTGGTACATGAACATGAAATTGGTACAATGTACATGAACATGTACCAACAAACCAGCAGTGTCTACAGATTCCCTGCTATGCCAGCAGCTGTACAAATAAAAGCACATATATAAAGGAGTCATAATCTTGGCTAACTATGCCATACAACAAGCAGAAAAAGCATCTTTACTAGCATGGTTTTGGGCAGGGAACCCATGGATGTAGTGGCCACACTACAAAGGCAAATCCATCAGTTCTTTTTGTTCAGGAATAGGAGGGCAAAACTTTGCTCACTCAAAGACGCTTAATATTTTAGGGGTTGGCTTCCGTTTTCAAAATTTTTAGGCAGTTCAGAGTCAAAAAGTGCCCAGATGCATAAATATGTGGTAATTTGGAAAAGCTGCTTTAGAAAGGCCACAGGTGTTGGCCCCAGTAGATGTGGATGAGTCAAACACTCTCACCCAGCTCTGAGCACCTCGCACAGAACTGCTTCCTGCATCGCAGCTGGCCAGATACCTTTGCAAATCTGACCCAGATAATTTCTAGAGTTTTTACCTGGCCACTAGTCTTAAATAAAGAGATAAGAAGCAGATTGTGCTTTTAGTCCCCTTCTTTCCCCCACTTTTTTCTAAATTTTTAAAAAAATCTTTTACCTAGTTTTTTAATATAATTTTCTGCTGTCCAGCTCTGCTGCTTAAGTTGTGTATTAAAGGTACCTGATTCCCTGTGCATCTGCCTGTCCTTATGCATCTCCTAGACTATCCTGGCAGTTTAAACACTGGGCTGAGTCTGAGTCTTCCCATTGCAAGCCTGATACCTAGTATTTTACAACAACAAAAAATGCCTCAAATAGAGCAAAATTTTCTTTAGATTTTGTCTCATTGGCATTGAATTATGGCTTCTGATAGTTTTCTTCTTCTCTGGCTCCACAGGTATCTCCTAATGATCTTTCCCAATTCGGATTGGTACATTCAGCCCAACCAAGCCAGACAGGAATCCATTTGAGCCCATAGTACAACTTTTGGCTTAGATAAACCAATTTTCTAAGTGAAGCAAAACCCAGTTCCTTGTCCTAATAAATGGTGTAAGTGGCCAAATCATCAGAGCTAAATAGTGGATCCAAAAGACATCATGTTTGAGAACCTATTGCCAGCCTCCAGGCAAAGAAAGACTTCTTTGGCAACATCAGAAAACTCTTAAAGTCAGAACAGGAGAGAGTCAGCAAGTGATACTTCCTGTAAATTATACAGCATATCCCTAATGATAGGAAATACGAATCTCTGGAATTAAATGACAGTGCTCAGGCAGATGACGTCTGCTCTTTTAGATTGGTTTTAGCCAGAGGTTAAGCCAAAGGCTGAACTCATCCCTACTGAGCAAGAGGCCATGTACATGAGGCTCAGAGCTGAAGTGTCTAATTACTGTGGGTAGATCAGGTTGAGAACTGGGCTTGGTGTGTGTTGGCTTTCTCTGCCAGCTCTGAGACAGTGCTAGTTATCTCTTTTAAAATCCTTTTACAGTTATTGATCAACATTTGTCCAAGAACCTTCCAGGGAGCACCCAAGAGGTTACATAAATAATTGGCAAAAAACCACAAAAAGGAACCTGGTGTGAGTGACCATCAAGCATTCAGTGGTCTAAACCCTGATCAAGTATTCAATTTGGGTAATCGTTCATTACAGCACTGAAAGTAGTGGCCACTGGAATAGGGGGCTTCTCAAATGAACAAGGGTCAAACCCATAACTCTGTTTTCACAAATCTTCTACCCAATTTAAGGGTGCTAGCTAATATACACAAACTTGTAAACCTTTCTGTTTCTGGAGACAATGGTGGTGTTATTGTTTGATGTACCACTAAGTAATTGCCTGATGGTTCTTCTTAAGTAGAAAATTCGACCTTTTTCTAATTTTTTTTGCAACTATCAGTAAATTATGCCCAGCTGAACTCTAAAAGCTTCAAGCTTTTATTTTTCTCTAATGAATAAGCTATTTACTTCATTAGAATGAGAGTAGGCTTACAGAAGTAGAGTTTTATGTAGGTTATAATGGCACTTCAAGATATCGTTCTTATATTCAGTAATTCATTATTATTCCTTCAATTATACGTTCAAGATAGAAGGTTAAATATTGTCAGGTTGTCATCACATTTATATATAACAGTATATATAAATTGGAGAGAGCCTTATAATAGCGATATTTGCTTCCAGATACTGCTAATGGTTTGCTGCTGATATGGGTTGTTTTCGAGACCCAACTCATGCTTCCAACACTGTGCCCTGGTACTCAGTGACATATTTTAGCTACCTCAGTGGAGGAGACCAGACTTTGATGAGAAAAAATTGCAGCTTTGAGGTTTCCCAAGACCTCATAGGGTTTTTACCTTTCTGGCTAGATTCAATTCCACGACACTGAGTTAGAAATTTTGTACAAAGTGTGATGATGCCACCTGTCAAACAAAATTCCTCATTCTAATAATTCTAGGAAATCAGCCTCACTTTAAAGAGCCGTGAGGTTTCTCTTCTGCAGCTCCATGCACTCTGGAGGCTATTTTTTGACAGGTTGAGTATGATGGCTTCCAGTTGTTCAAAAGTGTGTCTCTTGCCATCATTGTACATGGCTAATTGCATTTTATAAAAATGGTTTGCAAGTGATTTGTGAGGGAGATATGCATTATAGCTTGCACTTCATGTTCATTTCCAAATTCATTTATCTCACATAAGTGTTTTCTAAAAGTCAAGAAGTAAAAAATATAACTAGGAGTAGTTTTCAGAAGCCTATTAGTGCAAGTTCTTCTACAGGGAAATGAGCAAAATAAAGTTTAAATGCTTCTTCATTGCCAATAGTTCCCCTTGATCCAATTATAACTTCTTTACCTATCGTTACACAAGACTGATTTAAAGATAACTGTCCAGATTGATCTGAGAAGAAACGCATTAAAACATTTATGTTATTACAATATACACAAAATGCATTAAAGTAATGAGACCAGCCTGACAGAAACTCACAAAATCAAAGACTTTCACAGGGGAGGTTGAAATGCCATTTTTAACACACCCAGCAGAGAGATTACAGCTTTCGTAGAAGATGAAATTGCATGCTTTTTTGAGACTCCCTAATAAAGAATCACTCAGGCATACTGTAATGGTTTCAAAATTATATGGTATTTTAATCCTTTGCATTTGTCTTTGTATTATGTAAGTTAGATTTCTATCAACATTTCCACACCCTGTCTTAGTCAAATTATTATCTTTCATTAGTTTTTCTTTTTCATAGGAGTAGCAGGATTTATTATTAACTGTCTCAGTTCTAGAGACCCTTCTTGTTCTCTCTTTCAGGAAATTAGTGGGATTTTTGTTTCAGCTTTGGTTTTAGATCAGCAGTAAAGTATCTTTAGGTACATTATCAAAGAACTTTGAAAATTAGCTCTTAAAAACTAAAGTCAGCTGAAGGGGTGTTGGTAACAGCACAAAATCTTCAGATTCTTCTCTCAGAAGCAGTTTCTCCAGCTCCAAGCCCCATGGTAAGCTTAGGAATTGCAGCATGAATGCTATTCAGTACTCAGCACAAAGTCATACCTCTTGATGAACAAGAAGTTTTTACTGTCAAAGCAATGGTGAGGGTTAAGATGGAGGTCTAATAAATACAGTGGATGAATTGAGATATGTGAGTATTAAATATCAAAAAAAAATCTGAGCATTTACATTTTTCTCTAATGCATTTTTTATGTTCATAACCCTTTGCATTGTACTATATTCTCTGAACTAAGAACTGTGTGTCAGAGTAAATGTGAAGGATAAGGTGAAAGTATAATAAATAAAGTAGATGAGCTGAAAGATATGAGTATTAAGCATCAAGGACAAAGCAAAGCATTTTACACTAAAGCCTTTTTTATATTAATTCTGTTTCACTACTTTCTTATTCCATCCATTGGTAAAGTATCCAGCTGGTCAGTTGTCAATGAATGTCTGAAAGTTTAGAAAAAATATAAACCAAGTACAAACTATTTTTATAAATGAACAGATAAGCTAAAAATTTATTTTGAGAGGAGATAGCTTCTAGGTTTATCTGCAGTAACTTTTCTGGTGTAGGCACAGGTGGCCCTCGGCTCTGATCTGGGGTATGTCATTTGCACAGTAGGTCTAGGCTGTAGTTTAAGAGGTGCTAACCCCTTCCATTTGCCCTGATATTAAATAGCAACCTCAATAAAACATTATGTTTTTAAGATCATCACTATGCAATTTCCAGAAAGCACAAACAATCGGTTCTTTCCCAATCCTTGCAGGCCAGGACAAAGGAGGGTTTGGTTGAGTCCTTTGACGATTACAGCCTGTTGTGTGTGAGAGCTGGCCTGGGCCTTTTGCCATGGTCACTGACAGTCAAACACACGTGGTACCTGGTCTGACACGGGCAGCCATCGCTTCCCAGGGAGGACTGCGTGTTCTGGCAATGCTCGGGTACATCCAGGGGCACTGTCCAGGAGAAACAGCCTTATGGACATGAGGGCCTGCATCTGTGTTTCCATGTTAGCAGAGATTTCAAATGCACTTGTGGTGGCCCATAAAAGTAGCCCATTCTTGGCTCGTGCTCTGGATGAGAGAGGCTCCAGATAGAGAACCTTGAGTTTAGGATTTTATGCTGTCCTCTGAGAGTGGATGCAGCTGTCTGGCAAAGTTAGTCCCTGAAAACTTGAGCTTTGTCTTGTGCATGTTTACCAAACGCACTGTGAATGCAGAAATGCTAGTGAAAAAATCACGCTCAGCATGAATTCAGGTGTGGTTCAGAATGATGCATTTGAATTTTAAAAAGCTTAATGCTCATTAACTGCAGGGTTTGTTGTGTCTCCTCAAACCAAGACACGTTGCTGCTAAAAACTACTTAGTTCTTGAGGACTGGTTCAGCATAAGAGTAGCACGGAGTATGAAGGGCTATAGTTTAAAATAACTGCTGACGGAGAAACTTCTGTGGGAAACTTGCCAAGCTTATAAAAGGAAAAGATACCATAGCAGAATATAAAAACAGATAAATAATAAATTGCAACTTCGTCTGGAGCTGTGGAGTGTGCTAGTATTTACGGTTTTGAAAGGTTTTATGGAGAAAATATTTTATTTTTTATGTTGTGAAATATATAGCAACATAAAAATGTAATGGTTGGCTTAACCTATAAAGAGTTTTTTAATCAGTAAGTTCCTGACAGAAGGTGGAATTTGTATCTCAGTACAGAATTTTTTTTTTCTTTTAATTTTCGGAGTTCAGGATGCCTTGAAGTTGCCTGACATTATAGGATAAATTTTCAAAGCTCCATGCAGGAGAGATGCCAACATGAAAAACATCAAGCAAACACTGAGTTATGTTTGTGCATCTCCTGTGTTGTGTTTTGATAATTTCTCCCATATATCTGCATAAAGATAGGGTTTGTGAGCACAGTGAAATTATAGATTGAGTGGGTTATTTTCCTTTCCATGTTATGTGGAAATTAATAAAGTAATTAAATGTTACATTTACTGTTCATTGAATTACTTGGTTGTTTGGTAATTATTAGTGTGATTACAAAGTGACATAAACAACTGTGTGGCTCAAATGTGCAATTATATACAATATATGCTGAGCTGACACACAGAGAACATATTCCCCTGATTTTGCAGGCAATTAATAAGTGGTCATGCAAAGCAGCTTGTGCTAAGAGCTGTAAATACTGCAACAGAGTCCATTTCTTGTTCAGCTTGTGCTTGTGTTTGCACTGAAGCACACTGCCAGTGAAGTCTAACGGAGGCAATTTGACTTGTTCATTGCTAAATGTAATTTAAGTGGATGATAAAGGCAGTATCTAGCAGCTTACTTGTCATGTTGCTTTGTCTCTCCTGCTGGGGCACCTGTACATAACATCACACCGTTGTAAGAACGTGGTAATATTGAATTACTGGAGATTTTGAGGATTCTGGCCTTGATTTCTCTAGTAATGTCACACAATTCTGAAAAAGAGAAGTTGTCTATGTTTGCGCATGGCAATATTTATGTTATTCTTTCCTATTTTCTGGTCTATTTACTTTAAAATAAGACTACATGTGACTGACACTACTGTCTGCTCTCTGATTGTGAGAGAGACAGCATTCTTCCACTTCCTGAAATAATTTTTGAAAAGACAGCAGTTGTTCATCAAAAATGAATGAAGTCACAGCTCACAAGGTTGAGCCACAGCTACCCCATAAACCATAGCCATGTAATATTTTGTGAGGGAGATCAGTTTTATACCTGATGTCTGGTGGGTTACCCCTTTGCTAGGAACAAATAAACACCCCTACATGATCTTTAATGTATCTGACTGTGAGTATTGAGGCTATCTCAACTCTGCTCCACTTCTTTAACTGCACTGGCCTTAAGCTTGATTTTGCTAGCTGGGATGTATATTAAAGTTAAAGAGCTATTTTAGGTAGCAAGGGTGACAGGACACATTGTCTTCTTCTGTGGTCACTCAAATTATGCAGAAGAAAATGAGCCATCCTGATACCTCATCCTTTCCTCTCCTTTTTCTTTTTCTTCCTACATCCATTCTACACTGTGCTGAAATTTTATGCTTTTCATGGCAGTCAATGTTTGGTAGTTTAAGGCTGTGTATAATCCATTCATATGTCTTGAAACACTACTTATCCTCACTAGGCTGGTAGGGAGATAAACAACAGCAGCATAAAACCAGGACTAAAAGTGTATGTTACAAACATTTTCTTCCTAAAAACTCTGGAACCTCTGGGATCGTATGACCTTGAAGAAAAATCTTCCACCAGTGCCACAGCACAGTAAGTTTGCTTCATCCTAGGCTGATGACTTCAGCTGTGTTTTCTGCACTGGCTCAGGAATGTCCATAAATCTTGCACATTTTGCTGATAGTGCAGGTCCAGGTGAGTTTTTTGGTGTCACTAGTTACTGCTGTTTCTTCAGTCCCTTTGGCAATTCGAGTCATTTCCTGAAGAACTTGCAAAGACTGATTTATGAGGGTATTTGGCTTCTGCAGAGAAGCAAAGCAGAAGGAAGCAAGGGAGCCTTGGTTCTGCGTCCCACACAGCTCTGAATGCGAAAGAGCCAATGCAGTTCCAGTCTGTGGCTTGCCAGTATTGCTGTGCTCTGCTGTGCTGCGCACACACTGTGATCTTCAGGGCTGTGCTGTGCTGCACAAACCTCCTGGCCACAGGGTAAACACAGACAACTCTGCGAGCAGAGGAGTCTGTGGCAGGTCCTGCTCTGTTCCACTGCTGCCTCACCTCCATGGCCTTGCCTTTATCTGGGAGTGCAGCAAGGAGTTGTCATGTGAGCACCCTTGCCGTTTGACAGTGGAAGGGATGAATAGAGTCATTTTCGTAGAGGAAAGTCACACAAGAAGTCGAATGACAAAGGGTCGAATCTCTTTTATGGACATGGTGTGCTGCACACACAGCAGAGGCCCCTTGGGTGTTAAATGGCTCATGGTTCCTACTGTCTAGAAGGACTCAAGATTTTCTATGCTAATCTCTTCTTGTAATGCCAGCTCTAATAAATAGCATTTAGCCATCCTCCACAAAGCCGAAGAGGCTTTCTTACTGCAATCTTAACAGACCAGCACCTCCTGGTGCAAAACACCCACACACTGGGGGATCAAGAGCAAGAAAATGGTGCTCAAATGAGATAACTGGAATTCTGACATAGTTTTCTGTGAACTACTAATCTGCACTGTGACTTGGCACAATAAGCCCCAGGTGAAGGTATTCCCTGTGCATTATCATTAGCTACAAGTGAACAAGTACAATGGACTGAGCCAGGTTTTATTGAGTCCTGATTCATTAAGAGGCGAAGAGGCGGGTAGGCTATAGCAAGGAAGTAGGATAAGCCATGCAGGGTATAGCACTCAAATTTAATGCCAGGAAGCAGCTTCTGTGAAGATGAAAAGACAACATTCATCCTGACATTTCTCATGCTTTGAGATTTTTTTTTTATGTAGTGGCAACCTATGCTATTGGAGGCAGAAAATGGATGGTCTGAGTGGAAAAGCTCTAAAAGAAAGAACTTCTGCTACGGCCCTGATCTGCCCTGCTGGGTGCACACAATGTGGCATTGTATTAAACCCTCACAAAGTGCTGTTGCCCTCCTAGGTCCGTGGCTTTTTTTGCAGACTTGTAAAATGGTTTGCACCGGGATAGTTTCTGAACAATGCAATCAAGCTATGTAAAATAGTTTGCAGTCAAACAATTAGGCCAGGGCTCTGGATCGGTTTTAAAAAATCGGATTTGTCTCTGAATGCTAAGAGGGACAGAGGAGAAACTCGCGAAGAAAGAAAGAAGTGTAAAGGTAATACTAACCCAGATTCTGGGTTCATTTTCTAATTGCCATGTTCTTGTTGTAAAATGCTTAGGAAAGCAGAAAAAAATTTCAGTGTTTGCTCTTCTCTCAGCCCTTGCCTTGTTTTATTTTGTCAGCACTATGGTGTGACAGAGACAGGGATGAAAAACCTCTGATTTAGCTGTTTCTCAAACACAGCAACCACATCCAGTGCTTGGGAGCTTGCACTCCAATTCTGGTATATGTATCAGGACATGGTGTCATCAGACTGGTTTTGCTCATCGGCAAACTCTTTCAGATTTTCAGTGATATTTGTGTGAATGCTTTCCTTAGCTCTTTTCTGGAGACCCCAACAAAGTAGTCCCTTGAACTCTTAGAACTGAGTGAGATACAGAAGATCAATCCTGTAGACCCTTACCTGCCATCCTGGGTAAGCTCTCCTTTCAAGAGGTCTCTATGTCTTTTTCAATTAGGGAGTTACTTTTTTCCTCATTTTACTGTGGTAAATTTTGTGCCTGCTCAGTGGGCTGGTGGAAAAGCAGGGCTTAACCCGTGCTTTAGACATGGATCTCATCGCTTTTTGGACATCTTTTTGAAAAAATGGTGGTAAACAGATATGGAAAAGTCAGAGGATACAACTGTCACTGGTGTGATGATGTCACTTTATGCTGTTGTTTTTCAGTAGACAAACCAATATGGTGTCACCTTTTGAAGGGCCTTTAATATACCAAACACCATTTTCCATTAATTTCCGTGGGAACAAAGTGCACTCAGTGTAATGTACGTTTGGCACTGGAGTCAATGGGAATGATTTTTTTTGACCTCAGTTTGCTCTGGACAGGGTCCATGGTGTCCAGCAGTGAATTTACGGTGCCACCTAAACCCTTCACAGTATGCATGAGTCATCTCTGTGGTACTGAGGCAATCTCAGTAAATAAGAAGAGACAGCTTCCTTCTCAACAGGTGAACCAAATCCCCAAAGTAAATTTTTTTTTCCCCAAGGAAGCAAAAGGTTAATTTGAACTGCTCATGGTCTTCCATGAATCAAATGAAGTAATCCCCTGCCCGAGGTTTAAAAGCATCCATAAATTAGGAGGATGTAGTGTGCAGATCAAAAAGAGGGTTATCAAAGATTAATAAAAAGAGAGAGAGAGGCGAGAGAGGGAGAGAGACTCTGCTAGAAACCCTCTTGTAACTCCAGCTAACCTGGAGAGTACAGTTCACCTACTTGGGGTCCAGTTAGCACACACTATTGTAGAGCTCAGGGCAACAATATAAAAACATCAGAAGGAAGACATAAGATAATTTGAGAATGTAGAAAATAAAGTCTAAAAAAAACAAAATGAGGAATGAATTGAATAGATGAGAATATGTGGAGGAAAAAATGTAAAAATCTAAGAAAAAAAACTTCTCAGCTGTTTTATCCCATATGAAGCCAGGTTATTTTTTAATACCAGCTCTAGCTGAAAGGCAAATTAAATAATGGAAAGAAGTGGGAAACAAGTTTTTTCTGGAAAGTCATTCATTAGATGGAATGAAAAGCTGATTTCTTAGGGAAAAAAAAAAACTGGTCATGCAAAGGGAAAAACCTTGTGTCACAGAAGGAGTAGTGAAGACTGTGAAACCAACACATTTTGTGTTCTCTAATGGTGACAAAAATTTCCCTAGGCCAAATTAAATTGCCATTAGTATTGCAGGGGACTGTTTATGTGGCCTAATTTTTAACTAGTAACTAAAGTGCTCTACACCCCCATGCTTAGTATTAAACAGTGTGAATTAGATCATGCCACACAGTGCAGGGATGGGATTTAGGAGCTACTGTGCAAGGCAAACAGTGAATTGTGTCCTTTTGCAATGGAGAAGTCACAACAGTCCCCAGACCAGCAAGGCTTTCACCTTGCAAGGTCTTGCACATGCCTTACTTGGTCCACTTGGGCAGAAGCCATGTTGTCCTAACAAGATGGAATCTTTCACTCACAATAAAAAACCAGACCAAGCCCACAATTATGCTAGTGAAACATTGCATTTTAATTACTTTGCATGCTTGCCTCTGGTTAAAATTTTATTGAAGTGAGCAATCTTTAGAAGCTCATACTTTGCACAGCAATCTGTGTTGCCAAGCAGCAGTTGGAAGAGCAGAAGATGGAACAGAAAACCAAAAGACAATGCAGAAGGAATTTCAAAAAGCTGTAGAAGGGTGAGAGAAATCTCATACCTAATTTGTTTTTTAACGGATAATTGTTTATGATTGAAAAGCGTGGGGAGAAAGCATTAACATTTGAGTTGGAACAAGCAGATCAAAACATACATCTCACAATGGCTGTAAAAGTTCTGACCTGCCAAGACTGCAGCTGCATCAGGGTCCTGCCAGATCAGGGGAGTGTCCCAGCACAGCTCTCAGCTGCCGTGCATGACACCCTGCCAAGGTGGAGTGGCTGTGTGCTGAACAGGAAATCTCTGCATTTCACATCACCACGGACAGAAGCGGAGCAGTTTCATAGAAGAGGGACTACATGGCATGAGGAACAAAACACACTGCAAAGACCTGCATATTTCATGAGGTCTCATTTTCAGTGGAAGTCCCAGCATATAATGCTCTCACGTATCATCTTTGTGAGAGTTTGGCTGTAATATGAAAGAGCACGTGATCTTGGATTGTGTTATCACGCACAGCAAATGCCCTTCAAGGGTTTTATCTTAGCAAGCAGAAAAGGGCCTTGACCCTGTGAAGAGTGTTGTGTGTAAGCCCTCACTGGTGGTACCCAGCAGTAGCAGGAGCTTGTGCTTGTTAGTACAACACTGAAAGGCCCTGGCCCATTTCCCCCTTTTATTCCAGCTTAGCTGAGCTCTACTGGTGTGTCTGCTCTGCTGAGGTCAGAGACTGTCTGTCCATCTCCTAATTCTCTTATATCCCCTTAATTTCTCTAGAAAAGTAGATGGTCAGTATTTTAAATGCTGTGCTGGATCTCTCTCTGCATAGCCTGCCCTAAAAGTTGTGTGTGTGTATAGGGCAGGCCAGTCAGTAACCTGGCTCTGCATGTTTATCAGCAGGGAGATTAACCCCTAATGCTGACATTTTTGGGCAAAGTTCAAAAGGATGCATTCAAGTCACCATGTCTCTAGCCTAGTATTTTTGCTTTATTTTCCGTTTATTCTGTAACTTATCACAGATTTAAACAATGCCATCATCCTTATTGTCCATCACTGGAAGCTCTTTCACTGACCAAGAAAAAGATGGCTTCTCCCTCCTTTAAATCTCTTAGTAAAGACCTGATCCACTGCCTGGGCAAGTGCAAATGAAGCGCCCACTTGCCTAAGTGAACACTGGACTGGATCCTGAAAGGAGACCTATTCTCATCTTAGACTGTTTAGTCACCTTTCTTTGTTGTTTGTTGAACTTGCCTGCAAACTGCTGGAAAACCTGGACTGCTTGTTTCAACAGCCACAACTGTGCAGATTGAAGTCATGTTAGTAAGTCATCAGCTAACATCAGTGAATACGTTCAGTTTATTTCCCTCTAATGTGATGCTAATTTATTGCTGAAGCATCCTATTTGATTTTTTTACGTGTCAATAATTAAAAATAGTGATTTGAATAACAGACCCAATGGTTCAATTAGAAAACTGTACTAGGTGCTGGGGAAAAAAAAGTATAAAATGCAGCACCATGGAGATAACAGGTAATTAACTTTTAAAAATGCACTCGAATCTGTCATTCAGTTACAGAAGTTGTCCAAAATATGGTGAATAACAAATCAAAACAATTGTTCCTCACTATTACTATCAATTCAATTAAAGTCTGAAACTACTTCTCATCATGGCTATTCTGAAAGCTTTGAAAACTGCTGTATTTCAGCATTTCCATTCATGGTCTTCAGCTTCTAGAAATTCATTTGAGAAAGCAACCAAAAAACTGAAACATAAACCACCATCAACTTTGTATTCTGAGAGAAAAACATTTCAAAGTTTTATATCTACATTAATCACCAGCTGTCAGTTAAATAGCTAAATAGGCCAACTCTAAATACACCAAGATTTCACTGCTGATATTTTGAATCTGCATTTAAATCACCCTTCACTCCCATTCTATAAGCCAATGAATATTACTCCTATTTTCTGCAGCAAAGTCATGTTCCTAATTTCTTCTGAGCCTGCACTGAGGTTTTGTCCAGCATGGTATTAGAGGTCATGCTGTTACAGCCAGATGTCAGCACATGAAACAATTCCTGCTGTATTTTGGACATGATATAATAGCAAGATTCCACCTCCTGGAAAATATCTATTAGTACAGCAATGGCTCTGTTTATTTGTAGCCCAGGTTTTTCATTGTTCCTAAGCTTTTATTGATTTTTTTTCCCTCAATGTTGTGTTTTCATTGCATAAATGCATGCAGGCCTCAGCATGAATCTGGAGAGGTGTTTGTTATTTATACTGCATGTGATCGCAAATCTACTTATAAAACTTCAGTCACCCAGCCAGGGAGCAGAAATAGTCTCTCACAGGCTAAAGATCCATTTGAACAGTGTGCTCCATGCATAGATAAATCCAGGACTCTAAAAATGGGCACGGGCTGGATTATGCATGAAAAGATCTTTGTACCCCTACAGAAGATACTTAAACCATAACCACTAGAGCTGTAAGGGGATTGCCCTCCAAAACAGACTCCTCAGTTCACCCCACTTCCCTCACACCCAATTTTGCTAGCTGGCTTGTCCAGCAGCTGCTGCTCATACAGCTTTTGTCCTGGAGAAAGGTGAAAAATGAGAAAGGCACCTGCCAGTGCATGTGTTCCATGGCAAAGGTAAAGTCAGTGTCTGCAGAGACATGCTCGGCATGGAAGGCTGCGGTGATATCTTAGAAGGAATGTGAATGTCATGAGAGAAGAAATGACAGTGGCATGCAGTAGGATTATGCCCTTTTAGAAAATGTGGCTTTTATGGTCACGTATTTAAACAATGTGTATTTGATGCCAGGCTGCTTCTTAAAGATCTCACTTTACCTAAAATTTGGCCTACGTGCCATCAAAATTTTGGTTCTAAGTTGCTGTTCAGCTGTCTGAGGTGGTTCTAAGATGCTGTTTGAAAGTTACATATAAGAAACCCTTGAGATTTTTACTCCACAAATCAAGGTAGTTTGCAAACCAAATTCTTTTCTTTGAAAGTGTTAGTGGGGCCTTTTGTACACGAAGTACTTATTTTTGTTGCAGTTGTGATAACAATGAAAGAGAAATTGAACAGGTGTGGTACAGCAGAGAGAAAAGCCTTGATTTGACATCCTTAAATAGTTTCAATCAACAGGAACATTCGGCATCTTGCAGAATAATCTAATGTTTCCTAGGGCAAGTATTGATGAATAACAGCTCACAAATTTGGAGTGGCACATCCCCTCTCTGATTGTAATTGCCACCAACTACCTTTGCAAAGTGAAGAGCATGTGCCTGTGTGTTTGCACACCTGCTAAAGAAACCCAGGCTCTGACAGTGGTCTGATTATCAACTACACAGCTGAAGCTCTACTTTAACTACAGAGGGTCTAAATAACTCATCATTGCACGGGCTGGAGCAGCAGTGACTGAGCATTGCTGCGTAGGACAAGACTCACCTGTCTTCACTGACTGCCCTAATCCATATTTACAACTGTAGGCATGTGCAAAGATGTGCACATAATAATTTTCTAATATGGAATAATTATAAATTATTAAGATAATTAAATAAGTGAAGAACCTTACGAAGAGGCAGGCCTTGTTTTCACAAGTGTGTTGTTACATCTGGAGTATCTCTCTGTCTCTAGTTAATAAATATTATGTGGTTTTGTGTAGATTAATCCCCTATTTAATGTATTGTTTCAGTGAGTACAAAGCACAAAGAGTTGTGCTGTTCTTCTACCCACCTTATGAAGAGTTAAAGCCTCTTTATTTTGTGCTGAGTTGGAACAGAGCTGAGCAAGTTCTTTCCAATCCTTAATGACTTTTTATTCTGACAGTTAAAACTTCCAGTTGGGAATTTGCTTTGGGTTGATCAGAATCATTAAGGTTGGAAAAGACCTCCAAGATCATCCTGTCCAACCTTTGACCAAACATCAGCTTGTCAACTAAACCACAGTGCCAAATGCCACATCAAGTTGTTCCTTGAACACTTCCAGGGATGGTGACCCCACCACCTCCCTGTGCAGCCCTTTCTGATCCCTGACCATCCTTTCAGCAAAGAAATTCTTCCTGATGTCCAAACTGAACCTCCTCTAGCAGAGCTGGAGGCCATTTCCTCTTGTCCTGTTGTTAGTCCTGAGAGAGGAGACTGAGACCCACCTTTCAGGTGGTTGTAGAGAGTGATAAGGCCAACATGAACAAACCCACGGTATTCTGAAATCAACCGGAAAAAACCACAAACAAACAAACAAACAACCCCACAAGACCTACTTACACGATGAAGTGGTTCAGTCTTCAAAATGCTTCACTGCTTTCCGTCCTTGATATTGGAATTTCTTTCTCATTTTTTAGCCTTCTTCTGCATATTCTGAGGTAGAGTAAAACATGGTGTTTTTTAAAAGGTTGAAATAATGGTTGTTGAAAAATTTTGTTTGTAAATTCAAACTCACTACCGTTCAAAAATAGCAGGAGGTTTATATCTGCCCCCAGCAAAGACACTAGAAAGCAGTTCACAGTGGGTGAATATTTTGAATAAGATTATGTGGAAATTGGTTATTTTACCTACATAACCATTTTGTAGCCTGACTCAAAGGTTGTTTGTGTAACCTGAAAAGCTTGCCATGGTTGAGCATATACTATATGTTGGATAATTTTTATGAATTTTGTTTGCTCTGGAAAAGAAAATGAGAGTAAATAAATACTCATTCTAGCCTAATAAACCTATCAATAAATCTATTCCATTTAAAAGTATGTCAACAATCTTGAAAGTTCAAGGCCAACCTTCTAAAACTTGCACAAACATGACTTATCCCAAGGTATTGTGCAGCTGGAATGCTGGGTCTTGCCTCAATTCCATAAATCTAGAGTTATCCTTTTGTTATCATTTGTTCTTTTCACATAAATAATTTATTACAAATTAAGTTCTAACAAATTGCCTTGCTATCTTTGCTGTACAATCAGTTCTTCCAAAGTATGTGCACAAACCTCTGGAAAGGTTTACAGAGATTGATGTGGTGCATTGGATGTGCATCAATAAGCCAAGATTGTTACATGTGATTGTTTTATAACAATTATCACAGATATTTTAAAGACAGCTTTTCTTTCTTTTGGAAAATGTGGGCTGGAAAAAGAAGCAGCAGACTTTTAAAGAGACCTTATGATTATGACTAAATTATCTTTTCAGAGATACTTACATTTCAGCCTGCACCTGTTTCTCTTAGGAGAAACTAGTCTTTCCATGCTCTATGTTCTTTTCTTTTATTTTTTTTCCCTCCAGTCTCTGGTCCCCCATTAATATTTGTATCCTTCTTTGAGGGCAGGGGATAACCTCAAGCAGAGGGACCACACAGACTTTCTGGGACCCATCCTGTGTTTACCCTCTGATGTCCTGTGGGCTTTCAAGTGAAACTGGTCTCTTTCAGCTCCTAGTCATGCCCTGACAGAAATATTTAGTGTCCACATTTTTATTCTTCCCTCCAGGATACTCACTCACAAGACTGTCATTCCCACCTGAAACAAAAGTATAGGCCCTCAGGAGAAGGATAATCTCCTGAGTGAGCAAGCCCAGGGTTTGAAAGGGTGAGCTATTCCCATGCTGACTCTGGCCACAGGATGTCAAACTTGCTTTAGCATTTGCAGGGAGCAGTTTGCATAGCACCGGGCTTCACTGTAAAGGCTTCCTTTTTATGTTTCTATCAGCTTGCCTGCTTTAAAAGAAAAGATTTTGTTGCTGTCCTTTCTTAATGGATTCTGCTAGATGTATGTTGTCTCTGTGATCCTCCAAGCTGTTACAGGTTAGCCAGACCCTCTGTGGCTGCCCAGGACCCTTCCAAGAGGATACCTGCAGCACTGGCCCGGGCACTGGTGGCCCCTCAGTTCTGGAAATCAAATCTGCACTTCTAACCTGACTGTTCAAAACCAGAGGTAGATTAAAGGCTTTAAACACCTAGTTCTGTCTGAGCTTCATAGGGAAAAGGTGAATTCAGTGGGCGCAGGATTAGGACTGAGCATTTGCAGATTCTGAAAACAAAAGCGATGCCTGTAGGGCTGTCTAGGATACTCCCACATTTTGAGTGACATCGAGTTCCTGCTGTGCACACAGGCAAAACCTGCATCTCCTTCGTAAGGCAGAGAGCATCATATTTATTTTATGCCTGGAGAGCAAGCCACCCTGCTGGCTCCTTAAGATGCACATTAGATTTATGTCTTCCTCTAGGAATTAATGAAACTTCAGGAATTATGATGAATGATATGGAGTGATTTATGAATGTCCATCACAGTTAGTCATTTTGCTTGTTGAGGAGTTTTCCTGGTTTTATGAACGCTGCTTTTGCAGGTTCATTGCCTCTTATACATGAACAATAAATGCCCTGTTTCATGGTGGAAAAATGGCTTGATAAAAAAAAAAGGCAATGTCATAAGGAACATTTATAAACAGCTTCAGTGTAAAGCTGTGATCTGATAACAGCCATTCAGAAAAAAACAAGGAACTGTCACACTAGAAAGAGTCCTTCAGAGTAGAGCAGTGATATATAATAAAAACCAGTGCTCATATTGTGGATGGGGAACTTGCTGCTTGACCCTACTTGCTGTAAAGTTTGATCCTTCAGTCTCTGATCTTTCACACTTGAAGCCAGTGGGAGTTTTTTGATCCTACTGCTAAGCAAATCACAGGACTTTAGTGGAATTAATCTTTGGCTCTGTATGTCAAATTAACCACGTGTGTGAAGGAGTGACAACAGAGAGCCAGAGCTCACCTGAATTAAAACATTCAATAGTGAATCGTGGAGTGGAACAGTGTTTGTGGCACTTGCTTTCATGGGGAGACAGATGGCTTTTATAAGCCCAATATCTTTTTTCATCCCAAGGCAGGCACTCAGTGCTTGTGGTTGTGTTTCCAGTACTGTATGGGCCAGACAGATCCAGCCCTCCTCACTTTCACACAATGAATTTTGCCCTAATTTAATGGGTCTGGGATTTTGATCCTTTTCTGAGAAATAATCCCTGAAAAAACTGTCTTGCTAGCTAGGTTTGTTGTGATGATTCCTGCACTATCTAATTGTATTCTAATTTATCAGATTTGGACTGTAGACCACATCACAAAAAAAAAAAAAAAAAAGTTAAACAGTTAAACTGTAATGAAAACACCTCTCATGCTTCTTTCCTTCCTTTCAGCATAATATGGGATTGTGGTCTGGGTAGCATACCTAAAATATTGTATTGATTAGCCTTGCAAAGGAAAAAGACTTCCTGAGATACTGTTCTCATCCTTATAATAGAGCTTTTGGTACTGTTTATCAATTCTTTGAAATATGAAGTTGCATAAAGGCAAGTTTAGTAGTAGTCGTGTGTTTTGGATTTTCCCTCAGTCCAGTGCCCTCAGGGAAATGAAACACAGCATTGGGATCTGAAGACTTTGGAAAGATTTACCATTCAAAATAGCCAACCTCGAAACACTGTTCCTGGGAGGGGCAGGGCACAGCACGATGACTGATGCCTTCCCACTTTGGTGTCACTTCTTATCCAGTTCATGACACTTCTGGTACTTAAGTGGCCAAATCACATACAGCCTGTGCACCTGCCTGATCCGGTTCTGCAAAATGCTGTTTTTGTAACCTGTTTATGAAAGTGACTGTTGTTATCTAAGGGAAGTTAATCAATACCTAGCCATTGCTACTGTGTTCCTTTAACTCAGTGATCCTTGAAATATGTTTCTCTGAATTTTATGTTGTTTAATGAGCATTATTTTAATAGCTAGGTCCCACTTCCTAGCATGAGGGTTTCTCAGTCCTAGAATGCATTAGAGTAAGTAGTAGTGGATATTCATAAAAGCTTACTTTGATTAAAACATGGTGTGAAATTGAGATATACTGTGAGTAGGATCAAACTGGATAAAACCCTCCAATAAGTGTCTTTTTCTGACAGCAGCCCCATGGCTCTGTGTTCTCTATTTTTGCTCCAAACTCTAGATTGTGTATAGGGCACTAAGTCAATGAGGCTTAGAAAGGATTTTTTAGATGAAAAAGTCATCTTTAATTTCAGTTATAGTGCCTGTTGATCCCCAGAACAAATATTAACTCCTCAAGAGATGCCATAGCTTTATGAGCAGGAAAGCTCTTCTAAATTACATTATATACTCATGCAGTGCTTAATAAGGTGGCATGAAAAGTTAGATGTGAAGAGCAGCAGAGATCTAGACTCTGGTGTTCAGAGCAGAGCTATATATTTTTAATTCTGGTAGTGTTGATGACTATGTGACATTCCATAAGTTGGAGGTCTGAGTTGTGAGTTTCAAAACTATGGGGAGACATCTGTGCCTTTACAACCTGGAAAGAACCTAAATGTGATCGTGATCTATTTTGGAGCTTAGGAATCCCTACAAGACTGGGACCTCTTTTAGAAGTCACACAGCTCAATCCAGACAGGGTACAACTTGGTGTAAAATGACAAAAGCAAATAAAATTGGATGTATTACTAATTATGTAGGAACATTCCGATTAGTTTAGTTCACAAAGCATATTTTTCTATATGTTTTAGAATCTTGATTTTTCCTACTATCAAGTTTACCATAACATTCTGTCAATATTACTAAATTCTGTTGGACTTCAGCTGCAACTCCCTTAAAAAAGTCTTCTCTTGAATGCTGTGTAGGGCTGTGCCAAATTCATCTGGGCAAGTTTGTACTGTCTGTATTTTTTGCACTTTCTTTATTTTCTTCCTGGTTTCTAGGTCTTTAAATTAAGATCTATTTCCCTTACTGCTGCTGAACAACAGTGTGAATTATTGTCAGTTGTATTTTGTAAACTATTGAACAACATGAGGGGAAGCCTGATTTCTGTCTCAAGAGAACTAGTTTTGGATATATAACAACTGCAGGATGTATTGTAACAATGTACAACTGTCTAACTAAAGCTCTTTTCTTTCCACCTCTTCTGTCTTGCAATTTGTGATCTTTGTGACCACAAGGTCACTGCAGCTGAAATTCTGACTTTGTTCAGAGAGATAATGGCTTAGGTGAATTTGTTACGGTCTCATTCACTCTCTCACATACAAGCAGGAGATCCTATTACTGTTATTTCTTTCCATATTTGAGATAAATGTGTTCCACGCTGTCAGATCCAGACTTTATCAAGAAAAGTGTAATCAAAGCTACTGTAAAAGAAAAGCACAGGGTAAGCTGACCCGCTCAGAAGCAGCAGCAAATTAAAAGTTTGGTTACATTACCCTGTGCTGCTTTTGTGAGTAGATGCCACTTGGCAAGGTTTCTCATGAGAAATATTTACTAAGCTACTTCTAACCATTGAATTAATCTTGAATTATTGAATTATTTTTCAAAATATGACATTGTGTTGGTCTGAAATGAAGGCCTAAGCTTCCAGGGTCTATAAGAAGTTTTAATCTCCATTTATGTAAGGTATATGCAAAAGGTAACTAACGTAGGCTTGGTGTATAGGTTATCATTTCACGGATACCCAGAGAGCTCTGCTGATTTGCTGTGGTCCTGAAGTACAAATCCAGGTATATGCCTGAAAGAAAGGTGTAGCTGATGCACCCATGGACAGGCCATGGTGCACATAGGCTGTGAACACCCAGTGAGCACCTGTGAGCACAGCCGCTCTGGCCTGCCTGCGGCACTTTGGAGTGACCAAGGGGGACCCAGCTGAGGCTGTAATTTCCTTTCATTCATACTTAGTGGCTTAAAACAACGTACTGGGAAAGCACCAGATTGAGGCATTCTCATGAAAATTCCTTCTCAACAGCTTCTGTCAGATTTCAGGAAAAAACAACCCCAAACCCCTTTAAGGCTAGGTTCTGTTTCATTACATGCACCAAGATGCTTAAAATGACATCTTTGTTTTCCTGGCATTCAGTAAAAGCAGGCCCAGAGAGTGTGCTTTGTTTGGGACTCTGCCTTCTCAAGGCAACTGTTTGTGATTTTTGAGAATTAACAGGTGAATGTAAACTGTTATACTCTAACAGCAAGGCTTGTTCTTTTATTTTCCAAATCCTTAATTTCTTAGTGATTTGCCCCAAAATCTGCAGTCCTGTAGAGTTCATAGCAGTGGTCTAAACTGCACATACTCAGGGAGAAAGAAGAAAAAGTAGCACACAGGTGATCTGCAGGCTACACAAACTTTCTGTCAAGGGACAGTGAAATCAAGCTGATTTAGTCAGGAAGGATCCTTGATGATTGCTAATAGGTGTGGTTTCAGATTCACTGTGTACAATTGCCCATGGGTCAGTGAGGGCCATTCCCAGCTCCCATATGTGCAAAATGAAGTTGTTCATTATGATAAAAGGAGCAAACTTTATTTGGACCTCTGCCAGAGATTACAGCAACACCACCCTCTCCCTCTGTTTTTCATATTACCCAGCGTGTGTATTTGAAAGGCCAAGTACGACTCTTTCTGAAGACGCAGGAAGATGGGCGAACTCTGCCCTGAAGGGTTTATAATCTGAATATCTAACTGAAAAAACACGAAAGAAAAAAGTATAATATCCATATTTTCCCATCCCATATTTGCAGTCTCTTTAAAAACAGCTTGAGCTCTAACCATGGCAGGAAAACTTGCAGGACTGTCAAATGACCTCAGGGAATTTATGTTTGTTTCCATGACTGCAATTTAACTGCGTCTAAGTGCAGACTAAAGGGATGTCTGTGTCCCTGAGCTCTCCTTTGTGCTGGCATTAATAGTTGAAGGATTGTAAAGGGAGCCACCTCACAAAGCCAGTGCTGTAAACGATCTGGTAATTTTTTGTCAGGTCAGTTTTTCAACCAGACCATTTCCCTGGCCCAGCTTCCTCTGCAATGCTCTACACATTGGCCAGGACTTGGCAGGTTGGAGCTTCCTTCCTTGTAGCTATCCACACTCAAATGAGATTAATCCGATTGTGAGCACGCAGATGGAACTCTCACATTTTACATATAGGCAGTATCCAACCCAGAGTAAATATTAACAGGGAGTTCATGGAGATGTTTTTGGCAGGAGCAGAGTGTTCCTTGGCTAGTTTTGTAGCCCAGTGGAGGTCAAAGAAGTCCATAGACCCTAGAATGGCTATCTAATATCACTGGGGTCCCTGGGAGTCCGGTGTCAAGGCATTGTGTGATATTAAAGACCCACTGTATTGGACATGGCCAATGAAATGATTGTGGAAAAAACCCCAAATGAATTCCAATGAAGTCTGTAGCTGTTGCAGCTACAGGAGTTGAGACATGTAATGCTGATGTTCCTGAGGGCCTCAGAAACCTTATTGTGATGGTGTTCAGGGACAAAGATGGCCAATACTTTTAAGTTTCTGCTTTTTGAAGTCAGACTTCTCATGCTTGGGGTCCTGATTTATGACTTCTGAACATTTAGGTTGGCAGCAGAGAGAAAAGACAATCTCTAACTTGATTTAAGGAAAAAAAGGCTTGTCTTTGACCCCTGTAATTTGTATTCCTGCCTGAACACAAATGCAGACCCTGAGCTACCTTCCCAATTCTCTCCTCTGGCTCAGCTGTGTCAGTAACTTTCTGTTCCCACGTCTGCATCAGGAGTTTCTCCTGGCTGGGATCTGGGCCTGCCTCCCAGACCAACCAGCTTGCTGAAGGGGATGGAATCAGCCCCATGGCTGATACCACCCTCACAGACAGAGGGAGATCTGAGTCCTAGTCACTAGTCCAAGCTTCAGGATATTTTCCTTCATTCAGGATGCTGCTGCTGATGAAGAGCAGAGCGATATATTTTTCCCCTATATTTTTTCCCCAACTGCTGTTACAGAATTTTTATCTTTTATCATTAAATAGGCAACCATTCATCAAGCAAATCTGGTGCTTCTCAAAATACCATAAAGCTAAAGGCAAAAAAAAAAAATCATAGGCAGATAGATGTAACTTTGTTTAGTTTATCTTTATGTCCATAGTGACTAATTGATTTTAAGTGCTATTTATAGAAATAGTTGATATCCAAAGCTAAAACCTCATGTAACAAATCTCAGCACAGATGGTATTGTGGTTGCAATCAAAAAAAGTGGCATATAGTAAATGAGTAGACAAGGTTTCAAATCCAATACAGTAAGTCTTGAAAGATGGTCGAAAAAACAACACTTTAAATGTTCAGAAATTAGAAAGTTGGCATCTGAGAGAAATTAACATAAAACCTGGCCTTAAATGTTTTAATCTGCCAAACTGAGCTAAAGATACAGGGTAGGTGTGGAAGTGAACCCGACATAAATGAGGGCAGACAGTAGGCTCTTTGCTGAGTAATAAAATAAACCACTTTGTCTGTATCTTCTTACTCCCTGTGTTATAGAAGGATCTTTTGAGGAATAATGTTGAGATTGTGACAATGTTGATTTTCTCGGCAAGAGGAAATACCTGCTTTTAGCCCATGGAACAAACCAGTTTTATGGGGTGCAACCTGGACACTTCCAACTCAGCAGTTCTGAATTAGTATTCCAGGAATAAAGAGTTGCTCGGAGTTCATAAGCACCAAAATACAAAACCAGACGATACAATAACAAAGCATAAATTTCTGAGTGCAAATATGCCGTGTATGGAAGAGGATGTGACAAGGAAGAGTGCCACAGAATTAGAAATGAAGGCTGTAATGGTTAAATAGGCACAAGAGGAAAATCTGCCAGGACAGAATACAATTACTGCCAACTGCTCTGCGGAGAGGCTGGGTCTACATGGAGTGTCTGGGGCTAAAAGACCTGAAAGCTGAATGTTTCCAGGGCTCGAGGGTCAGACTCAGCACATTGTGGGATGTCCAGTGGATGTGGTTAAGAGCCAAGACAGCGCACCCAGCAACAGCCGTCCCTGGGCTGTGGATGATTGGCAGCTGAGGGACTGGGAGGGGAAGCGTCAGACTTCGTGCCATGGTCTTCATTTTCTCCCCTGGCCATCTGCCTTCAGCTGCTGCTGGAGATTGGCTGCTGGCTTGGACAGATCCTTGGTCTGACCTAGTCTACATTTTCTCCTGTTCAGTGACAGGGGATGAATGTTGTGAAAGTCCTTGACAGCAACAATACGTTTAGTGAAAACTTTGGTGTCCTTCTGGGAAGTGGGCAAGGTTGATGTTTCACAGAACTGGGCAGATGTGTGCAAAGTCTCAGGACATCAATTGAGTATATAATAAATTTATTAAATAAATTTACCTTTCCTTAATGAATAGGAGCATTTTCAGAGTTGGTTTTGGTAGGCATGTACTTTGCACACACATGTAGGAAAGGATTAGGTTTTGATGGAAAGAAATCTCTTCAAACTCATTCACTCTAGCCTCAATAACAATATTCTATTGTAATATATTCACATTTTATACTGACTCCCCATTAATGCTATTTCTTTTACCTATTCTACTGCTGCTGAGGAATATACTATTTTCTACAAGACTTTGACTGGCACAGACAAGCATCTGCAGTGGGAAATCCTTTACCTCTTGTTATCTGTAGGTTTTGTTGTCTCTTCTAAAATAAAACTTAGGACAGTCTGAGAGTCACATTCATTCATATTCTATAGGGGTTCTGCAATGAAACAACAATTAAAATAGTGTCTGTAATGCTAAGGTTACTGATCTCAAGAAGACAGCATTTGTTTCAGTTTCAGGATCATTTACAACTTCCATGATAATGGAACTGACATCTAAAGTAATTATTCTCCAAATAAATAATTAAACTGAGTAAAGCAGGGCAATTTTAACTATTTATATGAGGTGTCCCAAAAGACACTAATGGCAATGATTTTTTTTCTTTCAGAAAATGGGTTTACAGAATTTCTGCAAGTCATTACACAGGACAAAGAAAGACAGCAATGTCCTCTGCTTTCAACTAGAAGCCTTGAAGTGGCAATCAGTGCTTTTTACTGCAGTTCAGACAATATTGATGTTTTATGAAAATTATTAAGGAAGTTATCAATGTCCAAGCCTTTTCTAGTTACTTCTGCTGCTTACACAGATAGAAAATTTTCACTGTCTTGATGGAAGGCTATAGATCACTAAGAGTTAAAGGATTTTAGCTAGTACCTTATATTAGCCTCCCTTTGTATCTATTCAAAGAAAAGGAAATTGTTTGACTGCTTAATACATCTACAAATTTCTGATTCTGAAGGTCCATGCTTGACAGTAAACAGAGCTGTGACAGGAACTTGGTTCAATGGTATTTAGTATTTCTGTCTGCATCTGAGGCAGTTACTCATCAATCTCTGAACTGCCATTGCATATTTAGGTGTCACTGTTAGATCCCAGGATATACCTAAGCAAGTATAAACATCTATTTTATGTTAGGGTAGCCTGTGTTCTAGACTCATTTACTAGATCTCCACTGAATATAAATGAAGCCCAGGATGAGGACCCTAGCTGTTGAAATGTATAATGGGAATGCATAAAATACGGTGAGCAAATTCACTGAAGTAAAACAAGGATAAGTTTCTAAGCTGGCCAAGATATTTCTGTAAGAACAGCCATGTGGATTTTGGCTTTTGTGTGTAGAAGAGATGCAGAGACATTTTAGGATAAGTGCAATTTAAAATGCATCACTGTATTCAAGGTTCACGTAGTAAATTACTCATGCAGAATGCTGCAAGGTGTGTTATTTGCATTCCTATCTTATTAAATCAAAATTCGAGTTTCAGTCCCTGGGAAGAGGAACTTTTCTTTGTTGTAGATAGTGTAATGATACCTTGGGCAGTGTTAAGAGGACAGATAAGAATAAAGATTCTATTGACAGGATCTTTGACTTTTGCTGTCTTTTAGTACCACAGGGAACTCTCTCTGCAGCCTGCTGCAGTCTTTGATTTTTTTACTTAATTTTTTTTTTTTAGGTAAACCATTACCCGTTAAATATAATTAACACCAAGAAGAATGAGAGAACTCAACTCTTGTTTAAACACAAATACTTTGCCAACAGTTTCTTTGGAATTACAACATCTCAGGTTTCAAATTAAATCTGACATCTAACCTACCATTTGGGACACTAAATATATGACTTTCTCTAGAGAGAAACTGTCTGTTTAGTTAAAGTGCTGCTGCACCAGCACTGACCTACCAGGAGAAGGAAAACAGCTCATAGCCTTGCTGCCAAGCTGCTTTATATAGCATTTGAAAAACACGAAGTTCTTGATCCTGGGAAATGGTTCCAATCTGCTGTTAGAAATTGTAAGGGGTGGCAGTGTGGCTCAAAGATTTGCTTGTCTCACGTACAGAGATTGTGTTATCTCAGAATCACAGAATCCCCAGGTTGGAAGAGACCTTCAAGATCACCGAGTCCAACCCATGCCCTAACACCACCTCAACTAAACCATGGCACTGAGTGCCACATCCAATCTTTTTTTAAACACGGCACTGAGTGCCACATCCAATCTTTTTTTAAACACATCCAGGGATGGTGACTCCACCACCTCCCCGGGCAGACGATTCCAGAACTTTATCACTCTTTCAGTAAAAGACATTTTCCCTAAAATGCAGGACTCGGCACTTGGACTTGTTAAACTTCGTCTTATTGGACTCTCCCCATCCATCCAACCATTACAGGTCTCTTTGCAGAGCCCTCCTACCTTCCAGCAGATCAACACATGCTCCAAGCTTAGTGTCATTTGCAAATTTACTAGTAGTAGACTCAACACCCTCATCCAAGTCATCAGTAAAAATATTAAACAAAACTGGCCCCAGCACAGATCCCTGAAGGACACCACCAGTGGCTTGGCTGCCAACTGGATGCAGCATCATTCACCACCACTCTCTAGGCCCGGCCATCCAGCCAGTTCTTAACCCAGTGAAGAGTGCACCTATCCAAGCTTTGGGCTGCCAGCTTTTCCAGGAGTTTACTGTGGGAGACAGCGTCAAAGGCCTTGCTGAAATCCAAATAGACATCTACCAGGCAGGTCACCTGGTCATAAAAGGAGATCAGGTTGGTCAAACACGACCTACCCCTCCTAAACCCATGCTGGCTGGGTCTGAACCCCCGGCCATCCTGTAGGTGCTGTGTGATGGCACTCACTCAAAATAAACTGTTCCATTACCTTACTGGGTACCGAGGTTAGCCTGAATGGCCTATACTTTCCAGGATCCTCCTTCCTACCCTTCTTGTGAATGGGCGTCACACTGGCCAGCTTCCAGTCATCTGGAACCTCACTAGTGAGCCAGGACTGTTGGTAAATAATGGAGAGTGGCTTCGCAAGCTCATCTGCCAGCTCCCTCATCACCCTGGGATGGATCCCATCTGGCCCCATAGATTTATGAACATCCAAGCAGCTCAACAGTTCTCTGACTGCTTCCTCCTGGATAACAGGGGGACCATCCTGCTCCCTGACACCCATCTTCCAGCCCAGGAGGACAGCTGTCCTGAGGACAAACTGTCTTTCCGATAAAGACCAAGGCAAAGAATGCGTTAAACACCTCCGCCTTCTCCCCATCTGCAGTCACTAAATTCCCTCCTGCATCCAGTAGAGAACCAAGGTTGTTCTTACCCTTCCTTTTGCCATTAATATATTTGTAAAAACATTTTTTAATATCCTTCACAAAAGTTGCCAAATTAAGTTCTAACTGAGCTTTGGCCTCTCTAATTTTTTTCCTACGTGCCCTAACAATGCCCTTAAATTATTTCCTGAGATACCTGACTGTCCTTCCAAAGATGATACATCCTCTTTTTATTCCTTATTTCTTTCATAAGCTCCTTGTCCATTGAGGCTGGATGTTTGCCTCGTCGACTCATCTTTTGGTACACAGGGACAGTCTGTTCCAGTCCCTCAAGATCTCTGTTTTGAAGCACGCCCACCCTTCCTGGACTCCTATGTTTTTAAGGGCTGCTTCCCAAGGAACTCTCTGAATAAGTCTCTTGAATAGGCCAAAGTCTGCCCTCTGGAAGACATTGCCCCTCCTTGTTTCACCAAATATTGAAAACTCTATAATTTTATGATCACTATGCCCCAGACGGCCTCCAACCACCACATCTCCCACCAGCCCATCTCTATTTGCAAACAGCAGGTCTAGCATAGTCCCTCCCCTGGTGGGCTCACTCACCAGCTGTGACAAGACCCTGACGCAGGCTGCAGTTTTGCCCAGAGAACATGCTGTGTCTTAGCTGTCTGAGGCGTCCTGGTGGACTTTTGGTACAGCTATGTTCAGCAGAGATTTGTTATGAAAGTAACAAAACCAGCACTGGTTCTCTCTCTCAGGGAGCAGGCTGCAAGCCGATGTGAAAATTGCATAGACAAAGGCAGGAGACAGAGAGGGCTCTGTTCTGCAACTTTACTCGAACGAAACAGGCAGACAAAGACCCCGGCCTGTGCTTTCTAACCCCTTTTGTCTGGGTGCCAGAAAGGGCGGGACAGAGGGATTACAGCCAGTGGAGTTCTGCACATTGTGAAATGACAGGGGGTACATCCAAAGGGGAAATCTCAGGGGAGGGTTTCCATTTGAATGAACAAATAAAGAACCGTACTTAACAGAGCTTACCAGACATCATACATATTCCATACGGGATATGCATAAACATAAGGATATACAGAAACCTGGGTGGGGAAAACCTTGAACCTATAACAATATGCAAAAAGCAGATCCTGCGGGGGCACGGGAACTTGCAGTGAGCAGATGTCAGAGTACAGAGCCCTGAGTGGGGCTCATCCACCAGGAATTGCCAGGTGTGGGGGCTGTGGCCAGAGCCACATGCACTGCAACAAGACATTGTCCTCCACACACTCTAAGAACCTCCCAGACTGCCTCTTCTCTGCTGTGCTGAGTTCCCAGCAGATGTCTGGTAGGTTAAAGTCACCTACAAGAACAAGGGCTGGTGATCCTGAAACATCCTACAGCTGCTTGTAGAATAAATTATCCACTTCTTCCTGGTTGGATGGTTGATAAAAGACTCCCACCAGGATGTCAGCCTTGCTGGCCTTCCTCTTAATTCTTACCCACAGGCATTCAACTTCGTCATTAGTTTCAATCTCCATGGCATCAAAAGCCTCCGTAATATAAAGGGCCACCCTCCCCCTCTTCTCCCTCTCCTGTCTCTTCTGAGGAGCTTGTAGCCATCCAGTGCAGCACTCCAGTCATGTGAGTCATCCCACCATGATTTCGTGATGGTGACTACATCATAGCTTTGCTGTTGTACCATGGCTTCCAGCTCCTCCTGTTTGTTACCCATGCTGCGTGCATTAGTATACATGCACTTCAGCTGGGCTGCTGATTTCACCCCTGGCTCTGGCTTACCACCCTTGGGCTTGTTTCTGGAGAGCCCAATCGCATCCTCTTCCCCCTTCAAACCTAGTTTAAAGCCCTCTCAATGAGTTCTGCCAGTTCACAGGCTAAAATCCTTTTGTCCTGAACAGATAGATGAAGCCTGTCTGGCTCCAGCAGGTCAGGTGCTGTGAAAATTGCCCCATGATCAAAGAACCCAAAATTCTGCTGATGACATGAACCCTTGAGCCACTTGTTGATAATGTGGGCTCTCCTGTTCCTTTCATCCGGCCATCAGAGTGAATGGCAGGAATGTAACCACTGGTTATATTCCAGATAATCCAGTTCTGTGAAAGGGCCCAGGCCATTAACTTGTGAAATCATGAGCAGTCTCTCCTGCTGCACGGCCACCTTGGTTCCAGGGCAATTTTTGGTAAGGGAAAGAAGAAGAAGAAGTCCTTAAATTCCACAAATATTTTAACTTTCATAGCAAAATTTAGGCAATGTAATAATTGCTCTTATAGTCAACAAATCCTGCCCCAAAATTCCCAGTAAAATGCTAAACATTAGAACATGGTCTTGAGAATTTTTAGAAATTTGCATTTGATTTTTACGTGCCAGTGATGGTCTGAATCAAAGGGATGTTTGCTGCCTATAAATCATGTTCACCACGGCACTTCCCCTGGCAGAGAGCTCGCAGTTAGTGATCCAGAATGTGTTAGGATGGCAAGGAAACGGGCATGCAAGGAAAAAATGAATGTTTCTCCTCTTAGCCAGCTCACCCCTGGTGCTGCAGAGCTACCCCAGAGCTACTCACAAATGCTGCATGTGGCAAGTACGAAATTAGGATGATAATGTGTGGGCTCCCATGTGCATGGGGCCTGTGTGAGATTGACCTGGCCTCCCAGCCAAAGTTTTGCAAGTTAATTTGAAGCTGAAAGGCTCAATTTGCTTTTGAGAAACTACTGTGAAAATCAGAAGCCATGCAAATAGTCAGAGCTCTGTATTTCCTGTCTTTTCCCATCTTGTGGATGATTTATAAGCAGTTTAACTGTTAGGGGTCAGTTTTTACTCCCATCTCAATTCTTTTGCAGGTAAGATCATCCTTTTGGTCAGGCAGTTTTCTCCTTTGACTTATTTTATCAGAACTGGACTGTTAATTGGAGCCAGGGTTTGGCTCCCTTTCCTGTGAAATATAATTCTGTTATCACTGCAACCACATTCTTTCCTAGGTGATTTCCACTCTGGCTTTAATTATTTTTAAATTTTTTTCAGTCCCATGAAATATAAAGTATTTCCTTACTTGGGTAAGCTGGATAGCCCTTTGGTCTAAACAGAGTTCTTTCATTTTGAGATTTCTGATATGCTAAACCTCTGTGAAAGTTTGATAAAAGGTAGCTTTGAGGCTTCTAATTAATTATGTACAAAAAGTTGACAGTACTCTACTGGGAGGTGTTCCTAATAATCCATGCATGTAATATAGTGGGAACATTGTTTATAAATATAAATGAATTGGAAGGTTTGTAACCTTGGAATAATAGAAGATGAGAAATCAAATAATGGCTGGGAACCTCACAATTAAATGTTCCAAGATTAAATGACCTACTTGAAAGCTACATTTTTATCTTTGTTTTCCAGTAAGTAGAGGAAAAATAATCCCTGTAACAGCTCCTTTAAGCTCTTACTGAGAGTGAAGCAAGGAAATGTTTGTTTTAATATTTCATATCTCCCACAAATGAAAAGACACACTCTTACAGTTTGGCCTAGCTGGAAAATGCACAGTTCACATCATGCTGAAAGAGAGGGTAGAGAGGGGAGAGAGAAAGAAGGTGTCAATAAATTAGCTACAGAACAGTAGCTAAAGGATATTGAAAGTCACAGGTAAGGAGAGAAAAAGCAGTCACAAACTCGGAAAAGAAGGAAAAGAAAGGCTGTCTGTGGGGAAAGCGTTAAGAATATTAACAAAGGAAAATGAATCCAAAGGTGTAGAGGAAAGATCAATCTTCAGACTGAATTAACTTCTGTCATCGTAGCATTTGGTGGATTAAGAATCCTATTACCACTGGCCAGCATGGATTTTAAAAAACCACGTTATCATCATCAGTATTGCACCTGTTTTGCTTATGCTGGGCAGTAGCAGAAGAGCCACCTCCCGGGGAAGGAACAGCATATCAATACTGTGGGGTCAGGTCACTCAGAAACACATGTTTGCAGCTACTGCTTCGGCTCTGATCTGCTGGCTTCATTAAAAGGACCAGCCACAACGTGAAAATCACACTTCTGTCTGTCCTCATGAAACTTAAAAAGTATCACCTTGATAATCTTGAAGTTAAAGAAACTGAGAAAAGAAATCTACCTTTTAGTTCTTTTCTCTCAACGTCTGAGTGTTTCAATGAGAGGGCCAACTCCTTCACAAGGCTACTGCCGTAATAAAGGGCTATACGTGGCACAAAGTGCCTTTAGATTGTTCTAGGGAGAAAATCTGACTGAGCAAACCCCACTTTTCTCCCTGCTGCCCTTTGTCAGGCAGAAGTGGTCACTCGCTGCTGCTGCTCTGCACCAGCAGCAATGCTTGCCAGGCTGTTCCGAGCTGGCTCAGCCCAGCTGGCCCAGGCGCAGCACCCCCCTGCTCAGACCTGCTTCCAGGAAAGACCCTTATGCTTCTTTTTCTCTTTTGAAAAAGTGTTAATTTCAAAAGTCAGTGAACTCCCTTTGGCCCTTTCTAATCTTCGTGACAGCACTTAAACCTTGAGGGCACTGGGATTACTTTTAAACATTAATTTCCATGGAAAACACTCCTGTTTTTCAGACATAGAGAACAAAATACTCAACTTGCAAGCTCCTCCTCTCCTCACTGGCATGTACAGCACAGCTGATATGATTTTAAAAATCCTCTAGACAGCAAAATACCCGGGAGCCATGTTATAGTGTTTTGCTGCTGCCGTTGACCAATGGACCAACAGATTTGGGAAAAAGCTGTCCTGCTTTGCAAGAACACCGAATAAAGAATGAAATATAATTCATAGCTAACACTTGCATATTCATTTTAAGTTTGTCAGAGGGAAATGCTCATTTAAGAAGATGATTTTATGTCTGATTTTTAAAGCAAAGCTCTGTTTGGGATGCATCTCCTCATTTCCATATGAGTCACAATAAGATGCAAAGCCCCAGATGCACACAGTGGGCTGGAAACAGCAGCCGCTGGGTTAATCTCCAACCCGTTGTGATTCCTTTTGCTGCTATGCTTGTTGCTCCCAAGAGATTTTTATCAGGGCGGGCATTACAGTTAATGCTTCAGGGATATGGAGAAATATCTTGGGACAGTGGACCTTGAATCTCTTTATGTTTATTTAACAGCTGATTGTTATTTATTTATTTGTTGGAGTATTTTTTTTTAATAATGCAAATATTTGAAGAGAAGTACCTTGTTTTAGATTTCTGCTTCGGAAACCCAGGAAAGAAAACATGTGGCAGATATTTCATGACTGTATTTGTAACCTTCACATAGGAAAACTGAGAGGGAAATTTGCACTTCAAACTATAGCTGGAAACAAACCACCCACATACAGAGATAATAAAACATCAAAAGGCCTGTGAAATATGCTGGCACATGTATATGTGTTTAAAAGTGCACAAAAATGAAGAAATTTGGAACACTAAACTAAAGTTCTTTTCCAGCTGGAATATTAGTTATAATAAGCAAAGCACAATTTTTTTTTGTCTTTAACTCAAGCTCAGCTGAAGTAATATGGTGAACATGAATGTTTTCTGTAGTAGTCAGATTGCTGAACATAAACATATCTGCTCACAGGATTGAGACTATTGAAAGATGCAAACATTGCTCAGCCTCATTCATTCTATTTGACCTGAAAATTGTTGTCTTGTGCTCTGGGGAATATGTTGTTTTAATAAAGTGAAAGTTCTGAAAATGCATCATGGAAATGTTAATACCATGCTACTCATGATCTCAAGGCTCAGGACTGTTGTGTTGAACAGAGCAGAAGCATCTTGTTGACTTTTGCAAGGGTAACGTGGCTGCAGGAGCAGTTCCACACACGATTCCCTCTCATGTTAACATGACAGCACAACGGGGAAAATGAAATTCTGCAGTGTGGGCCAGAGCCACCACACAGCTGCTGGAGACAGCCCTGCGCTACCTCCTCTTGGTCAGTCGTGGAGATTCCTGGAGGGGATAGGCTGGCACAGCTAAATATGTGGAAGGTTGGAGGCCAAATTAATACCTTTGGGACAGTCCAGAGGGGATTGCTGCTATTGAGAAAACCTGCAGGAACTTTTCTCCTCTGTCTGCTGGCAGTTCCTCTCTCGGTCTTGCCTGGGTTTCTCTGTGAGCTGGGATGAAGCCCTGTGTGTCCCAGGCCATCAGAAATGGTACAGTCCTGCTCTGCCCTCCACTCCTGCCAAGCGGTGCCACCCCAGCACAGGGCATAGCATCCCAGGGATTTTTGTGACCTGAGTTGACTCCTTTTGGCATATGGCCACTGCTGAAGTACACTGCCAAAACCAGAATTTTTGACTTGACTTTCTTTTTTTAACTTTCCATTTGAGAGGCTTTTATTTTATTCTGCAGCTGTTAAAGTGTAGGGTATTAAAATGAAGGCTGGGAGTGCTGGAAAAATCCTGCACAGTGAGCTGTGCCCCAGTGCCTGAGGTCTCGTTTTGAGGTAGATCTGTTATCAGACATGAAACTGGAAATACCAGCTCTCACTTGATGGGCTTTTCTTTGGTAGAGGAACAAAGGTACTAAGCATCTGTAGCTGATACTCATTGCTATTTTTATATCAAAGCTTCCTTATCTCCTTGGCAAGTGATTCAGGGATTTTCTCTCTCTCCTAGGTGCCCCTGCAATATGTTTGTTGTAATCTTTCACATATCCTCATTACACTTTTTGTTCCACATTAATAAGAAATGAAAAGTCAGGTTGCATTAGTTTTCTTATCTTATCCAGCTCTTTTAAGAATTCCTCCCCAAAAAGTTAAATGCCCTCTTTTTACTTGACTTTCTCGTTTCCCTTTCCTACAAGATTTTCTTTTCCATTTTGTGCTCACAATATCTCTGCTCTGTGACCTGAGCTGACCCCCCCCCAAGCTTTTAACAAAATGATTAAATATGGTATTGTGAGCTTTCATATGTGCATTGTGCATGCCAGCATTATTCTTATATGTATAAATATACTTCTACTTAATTTTTAATCCTTTTCTTTCTTTTCTCCCTCCCTCCCTCCCTCCCTCCCTCCCCATGTTTTTATGCAAGTGGGTTTGCTTTATCTGTCCCAGCAGACGCTGTGAGCTGTGATGGTCTCTCATTAGCACTTCTGCCAGTATCTACTGGCTGCAGCAGATCTGTTCTTCTCTCCTGCAAAGGCCAGCTCTGATGCTTCATTTTGGCTCTGACATGAAAAATTATCTCAAACACCGATGGCTTCAAACTCACAAGAAACAGAGACAGGCAGAAGCTGTGATATTTGGATTTAGACTCAGATTTTAAGTCCTACAGAGTTCAGGCTATCTTGGATCTGCCCAGTATAACGACAAAGGTTGCAAGTAAAATAGGAATTGAGGTAGCTCACATTCTAATGATAAGGAAGCTCAAAAGCCTTTAGTTTGGCACCAACTTCTTCTATCAGAAACAAGTTAGTTTCCAATTGACAATTTATCAGTCTTTGAGCCCTTGATTAACAAACACTGCCTTTTGTAATGAGATGGGGAACACTGCTCAGAGCCACGTGACTCTGTGAAATGTTAATGTGTTTCCTTTTCTGGACCAGAGCGGGGGAAAATAGAGTGATGACATGTTTTTTGGTAATGTACAACTCTATTTCCAGACATCATCTCAGAAAAAATGTTACTGAAGGGGAAAATAGCACCTCTGTGCCCCAACCCCCCTGACTACCAAGAACCATGCAATGCAAAACTGACACAGTGGGGCTCTACCTTGCCTGGGCACAGGTCCTAAAAGGTCTCTGATACACCACAGGGTTCATTGCTCTATCATGCCGAAGATACCAGGGAATATAGGTAAAGTGCTGATGCAAAATACTATGGGATGGCTGCAGTAACTGCTTTTGGGTCACATTTTAGTCCTTGCCTAAAGTACTGCTCTTTGATTCCCATTTCAGAGACCCTAAAGGGGGTGGAGGGGGTGTAAGTAATGCTGTAATCCCCACCATCTAGAAAAAGGCTGGTGTATGAGAGAAAACCAGCAACAACTTGTCTCCCTCCTTCAAAGATAATTCCACAATCCACTGACCTGCAGGAGTCCAAGATGCCAAAAGATGAGGGGGCATGGCTGCAAAGTGACTCGGACAATCACAGGAGCTCCACAAGACCCAGAGGAAATGAAAATGCTGCTCAGAGCATGAACTGAATATCCTTTCATCTGCTGGCATTGGAGAGACCAGCCTGCAAGTGAAAAAGGTACATTGACAGCTGCAAGCCTTTTGGTCAGTGCTTCCATTTTTCTAAAGCAATTCCTTCAAAACATAGAGTTCCTGGATACCTTTTTATGAGCTGTGTTATCAGGTATTTTGTTGGTATGTTCCCTGCTCTTTGTGAGCAGCAAGTGGTGAGAATACAAACCAAAGTGCTGCTTCTGAGCCCGTGTCCTTAGTGAATCAGGTTTTCACATCAGTTTTCTGCCTATTCACTTTCACGTGTTTTTTTTTTTTTTTTTTTTTTTTTTTGTTTTTTTTTTTTTTAAAGTGCATTTTGCTACAGATCACACTAAAAAATTCTGCATTCTATTCCTGGTGCTTTGGCACAGCCTCCAGCCTCCTGCAGTGAATTGTGTCTGAAGCAGCTTCAATCCACAATATATCTTCTATCTCACCTCAGTTGCTCTCCATTTTCTTTTAAACTGTGAGCCAATAATCACAATTCTTGGACGGACTTTCTTTTACGCATATGCTAAAAGTATGCTTCTAACCAGGGACTTCTGCCTGCATGTGCTGTGAAAGACAGTGAAAAAGGGGACGGTGAAGCATGGTGGGGATTTTCTCCCCCTTTTGAAGCCCTGCAGGAATGTGCTGCTTTGGAGGGATAGTGCTGCCCAGTGCTGAGGCTGTGTGTGGGGTTGGATGCGTGTGTGTGTCCGTATGCAAACAAAGATGCTCCCCTCCCTTTAGCAGCTGTCCCGTAAGGAGTCCAGCCACTGCCAGTGGCACTGCCATCAGATCATTTTTATACAAGATGCAGATAGAGGAATGGAAAAACCACATTATCTGGGTAGACTGTACTTCCATCACAGTTTTGTAGTTAAGTTGCACAAGCACATAATCTTTTTTAAGTCCTGGACACTTATCCACATGTACTGCTTCTGAATACACTACTGGTGCCTTTTTCTGTGTCATAAAATTTCATTTATCTTAAAATAGAAATTCAAATTTTGTTCTAAACACCTTTGCAGGTGTTAAAATTGGTGTCTTAAATACCAATTCATCAAGTATTGGAAAGTCTGCCTCTCTTACGAGGATCGTGAGCCACTTGCAGGGATTTGTGGGGGATGTGTGGTGCTTCTGCGTGTGTGCAAAGTTATCTGAGATAGATTTGGGGCAGCATTTCCTGTTTACTGCCTGGACCCACAATACCTTGTTATCCTGTTGGCTGCCTTCAAGTGTTTGCACTGAGTACCTCTCTGGAGTGAAAGCGGATGTTGTTGGGGGAGATAATAACAAATTGGGACACTCTTTACACTCATGGGTGTAAGGCTGCCTTCTAAGGATGAGAATTTTTATGTCCCAGGACTTTTCTGGATGGTTCTCAGCTAGGGACATGATTGTTTAGCAGTAAAGGCCCAATCTCTGGGCAAGGAGACTCAGACCCAGAGCTTGTATTCCCTCTATTTGTCCAAAAGGAAGAGAATCGCCAAAACAATTGGTTTGAAAGATTTAGGATTATTAGTACTGTGCTGAGTTTGCCCCGCCATTTTCTTCCAACGTAAGTAGAAACACTGATCATAAATGGAAAAGTCTGCAAAACTAGAGATCAGGAACATAAACTGTTAACTTGTTGGGCTTCATGTCCCCCCTCTCCAACACAGAAGGAAGGGCCGTATCATGGATGTGAACAAAGTAAATGTCAAGTAAAGGGAGAAAAATGAGTGGATGAATATTTGCATATGTACAGAAGAGAAAATCTTGGGCAATTTTCTTATGGCATTTCTTTGCTCTTGAGATGAATTTTAAATAACAGGAAGTAATTCCTTCTAGAGTTTTCCATAAATTATGATTTATGTAATTTTGCCTCAAGGCAATTCCTGTGATATATAGATAAAAATATATCAATATTTGTGCAGATACATCCGCTATAGATGATTCATGTTTCTTCAATTAAAAATATATTCTTGATGCAAACATTTTCTAAAAGTTGTCATGTTCCTCCATTCATCTCCCATGGCATCCTCCAGTTTCCTACACTTAACAAGTTATTTTTATTAAAAGAAACTGTTTTCAAATGTTCTGGAGATTTTTGTTAAGTAGTTAAGAGATAGTAATGAATTAATGTATTTTTATAGCATTTCAATGTCAGCTCATGAATTATGTTGACATTGCAATCCTGTAGACTTAGCTCTAAAGGAAGCAACAAGTCTGGCAGAGACTCTTAACCTGCAAATGGCTTGCACAAGTCAGTCCCAGTCACACGCAGTCACATCACACTGTTCTGGAATACAGCAAGTCCCAGCTGCAGATTTATTGAAGATCTGTACCCTTTCCTTCAGGGGTGTGATTTGCGGTGAAGAAGAGCAATCCCGTTCATAACACAGAGCACCTGTTCCAGCTCTCCATTTCCATACATCTGTGCTAGTGAAAGCAAATCTGCTGTTCCTCTTTAGTGGGATACACAGCCAGTCTTGGATGAAACAATGTTTTACAAAAATCCTGCAGGAATCTGTAAATTTACTTTTAATGCCCTAAAGATAAGGAGCACAGTATTCAACTCTACAGCTAAATACAAGGGGAGGTTGATCAGTGGCTCCCATCTTTGGTATTCCTTTGTATTTTTGGCCATTGTTCTTGAAGCATGTTCATGTATTTTCTTGACTTTCTGTATGCTTGAAAATTAAGGGCATATTTAATTCAAACTAGGAAAAACACAAGCTGACTTTGATCAAAGAATAATAACTTTCTAAAGATTTCTCAAGCTCATAGCAATTTCCTCAAATGAATGCATGACATAAACAGCTGAGGTTAAAAAACTTTTTGATTACAAGAGGCTGGATGTCTTACAACCTTTTTTGCTGGTGCTTTCAAGACACTTAGGAAAATTTTTATTCACCAAAATTGGGGTTTCCATCAGGAATGTTTTAGTTGATTTGAAAATAAATCTTGGAGAAGTTGGTGAGATGCCTACATACTATCCCAGAAAATAAAAGTAAATCTTTGGAAATATTCAAATGTTAGTCTGTCATACAAAGCTCTTTTTTGAACAGACTGCATTCTGTCTTTCTGTTTCCCTTGTCTTTATATAGATCGCCATATTATGCTCTGTATAGAATTAAAACATTTATTTCTCACTCTTGTATGATAAATAAAAGAACCGGCTTCCTATTTTCATTAATTCTGCTTCCTCAGTCATTTCCAACTGTTAATTAATTAGCGTGATCAAATAATTTCTGTAACATTATTTTAAGACATTGCTCAGCATAATTTTGAACTCGGAAGTCATACCAGTTCTCCAGCAACCCGTCAGATGAATGCTGAAGTGATTGCCTCCCTCAGAGGTAATCCCTGTTGCCATCACGAGTCCCCATCAAGGAGAACAGAGCACAGTTGGCCACACCAGCTCCTTGCTAAACTAGAGAGTAAAATAAGACCATGCAAAAAGAGTGAAACACTGGTAGAAATAAAGTAAAGCAGCACTAAACCCTTCTAAGCTTCTGCTTCTTTTGGGTCTTGCCAATGGGAATTTTACTCCCTGTGACTCATTACCCTGCCAATAAGGTAAGTCAGGGTCATTCTCCCTCCTTCCTAGCTGTGCTGCTGGAGCAGACACAGGCTGCAGACAGCTCCTGGCCAGCCATAGGCATCAGGACCCGGAGTCTGGGCTCTGCTCCTGGATCCTGGGCTGTCCATCAGATGGTGTCTGAAGTGAGTGAGTTTGCCAAGTGCTTTGGGAAGGAGTCCTTGGAAGGAATGGGGCATTCAGTTTTCAAAGGATGGGGTTAGTGACTTGGGAAGTTTCTCTCTATTACAGATAATCATAAGTTTTAGTTTCTTTTTATTCAAAGGTAACAGAGGAAGAGCTAAAATACACTATGAATTGAAATAAGGAGCAGGTCTCCAGATTCTTCATAGGATAGGTACTGCTGTTGTGCACAGGGCAGAACACACTGTACTCTCCCTTTTCTCATTCCATGAGCCTTTAGTGATGAACAGGCACATATCTTAAAAGTATTGCATTTGCTTCAGTGAAGCTGGATGTAGCCATACCAGAAATGGGTTCTGCAGGCTGTTGAAGAGATTCTTCATTGAAACTGGCAGTCACATTGGGAACCAGCTGTCGGCTGTAGGTAGATCATTTTAAAGCATTTTTGAAAAAGCTAAAGGATAATTCTAAATTTCTATAGCACAAGCCAAGATAATTCCCTGAGCAGTCTCACCAAGAAAATTGCACAGGTCCTTGACACAATACTACCAGATTTGATACAGCTTTTCTCTGTGATCCCTTGTACTGCAGAATTAAAGAAAGTGTAATGAATTCTGTGTGGGTATTGTAATTGGTACACAGGGTGTGAAGGAAAAAAAAATATATAGAATATGTTCAGTTACGGTCTCAGGAAATAGTAAAACCTCCCTGGTCTGTAGAGCCTGTAAAGGTGCTCTACTGCAGCTGGCCATCATAATGATAAAATACATTTTATGTGATCACGGGCAAGTTCTCCCTGTGTGTTGAGCAAATCCCTCCGAGCTTCTACTTTATAGATACAGTTGTATTTATCTACATTAAATGCTGCTCAGAGACTTTGAGGTCTTTGTGTGAAACTCGTTACTGTAGGAAGTCAAAATATTATTATGCAATCTTAAGAATAAAACCTAACTTCCTGCTCCCTGGATGTTACCAGCTGAGAGAACTACCCAGGTGAGTGATATTGAGGTGATGTGAATACAGTTTTGCTGATAAGGTAAATAAGCTACCACCTTTGTGGTTTAAGAAAGATTTAAACAAGTAAGGTGCCAGCTTCTTCTATTCCAGTCAGTTTAACACGAAAGCAGAAGCTGCTCCCCACCTTTCAGGTAAGCTATATAATATAGTGTGTTTTGAGTAACAATTATTCACAGCTTTGGCAAATGAAAATAAGGTACCCCTAATTTTGTATGAAACACATTCCAAGTAAATACTAATCTTATTGTTAGAAACTGCTTCACGAAGGCTTTCTCATAGAAGTCTATTTCTTGTGCGTGACTAAGACATAGAATTTCAAAAAATAATATTAAAATAGCTGTATGTTTTGGAACAATAAATTAGGAACTATGGTACATTATAATAAAGGTAGTCGTCATTTGCATGTGCTAATTAATTTCTACTTTACTACATCAACATTTGGGAGTAGTAGCCTTATTAACAGGAATGAGTTTGCTTATAGTCTGAAACTAAACACTGAACAAACTCAGTGAAGGTGACCCTTTTTCCTTTCAATTATCAAGGTTAATTATGAAATTAATTAGGTTAATTTTTTGCCTTTGATTAGGAGAATTTACCTTCTTTCAGCTTTGACACAGAATCAGGATCTACAGTGAAAGATTTTGCCTTCTGTACTAAACTCAGAAGTTTTGTGACATCCTTCCTAAAAACTGTTCTCTGTTTTTTCCTACTCAGATGATGTCAGATCACTGAACTCAAATTAGAGACTGTGTATTTGTTTTATCTTGTCATTATCCTTTTCCTGGTCTAATTCAATAATGAAATCTGGTTTTATGAAATAGTTTAACAATTTAACAGGAAACAGATAAAATTAATTGGTTTCTGTTCTTTTCATGTACTGTCCTTATAGTTGCAGTTATAATCTAGAGCACTGACATGAGTCATCAGTAGAATATTACCTTTATTTCTGATTTGCTTTTCCCCATAATTAGCCTGATTTCTGTTCTTTAGCTCTTATAAATAAAATAAGAAATAGCTGAGGACATTCATTTTCCTCCGTTTTTCTGCTCCTGTCTGGCACATTCTAAAAGCATTAACTATGGTTTAATCCTGAATGGCATGAAGGCCCCAAATTCATAGATGTGCTTAGGCTAAGCACAGGCATTCTCCTCAAGAGCTTGCAGGCTAAATAAACATGGGTTAATTGGCAAATACAAAAAGGTCTGGAGAACAAATAATTATCTCATTTACTGGTGGGTAACAGAAATTTTAATTGATTTGCCCTCTGTGACAAATCTGTGGCTGGATCAATAGTTTAATCTGAGTCTGAAATTTATTGCCTTAATGAGAAGGACATCTTATTTCAGCTGTAATATGACCCTTTCCTGATTAAGCAGACTGAGACAGCATTAGTAGTTAACTTCTGCAACCTTCTGCCTCTCAGCAATTTACAGAGGGGCTAATTCTGCAAGGTAAGGAAGGCTTTCTGGGTGGTGCCAAATATTTGTCTTTGATTGCCAAGGAGTTTGAAGTCTTGGTGATAATAATAATAATACAGAAATTCTGATGTATTGTCTGCTTAAACATGAGAAATAAAAGTGCTAGGTCAAATAGGCAAGGATTAGGAATGGTTTGCATCCAGATCATAAGAGATAATTAAGCAGCTGGACTCCACTTTGTCACTGGAAGGTATAAAGGCATCCTGATGGGAGAGCTTCCAAAGGAAAGTTCTGGTTGGTCTCCTTTTACTCTGATGATCCCACTTGTTTTCTCTGCTCACACACTTTCACTATTCCCACATTTCATATCTCCTCTTATTATTATTTCAGACATAGCCTTCCTTTATGTCTCCCTGTTTTCAAAGCATTTTAGATTGTCTCTGTCAGGAGTACATCAATAGTGCTGTTGTAACCCTGTCTCCGTGTTCTGTGCAGCTCCAGCCTTCAGGGCCTGGCTGGTGCTTTACTGCAGCCCACTCATCACCAGCCCAAGGGGGTGTGTGCCACTTCTCAGTGCTGCACACAGAAGCACCTCTCAGCTGCACCTTTTACAAGTGTGGTTATTAGCCCCCTACATCAGACACTGGTTCAGAAAATAAAAATGGACCATGTTCTCCTCGTGTGATTGTGAGCATCCAACACTCCAAAACCCGGGCCATAGTCTGCAGAGGTCTTGTACCTTGGTGAGTAGCTCCTTTTGTTTAACCTGTCATAGCCATTCTAGGAGCAGAATGGCCTTTTTTATTTTAGCATGACTGACAGGCAGCCAGTGTGCTCATCAACCTCAATGAACTCTGCTTCTATATGAAGATCTATTTGAAAGCAACCATGAACTCTTTCAGCATAACGAAAGTCACTAAAACATCTAATATTCTGCCTTAAGCAGAAGGGGCAGTCCAGAAGGCATCAACATTTCTGCTTAATAGAAGAGAGATCCAACTAAATATGATTGTTTGCCTTATCTCAAGGCTATCAGAGATAAGGATCTTTAGTTATCATAATTACTCTATAATCAGTTAGAAGAGGAGGATTAGGAGGATTATATATATCTATATAAAGAAAGTTGCAACAAAAGTTTAAATAGAACTCTTAAAATTTCCTTCCCCCTTTTCTTATCAGTTTTTGCCATATAAAGAAAATTCATTTTTTAAATTAAGAGATCAAAAAAGTCTCCTTTCCCACTTAAATTATCATATCTTAGCTGGCTTTTAGCTTTTGAGCAGTCTGTTTTTCCTCCATCTACAAGTTTGCACCTTTGCATTTTTTCCTGCTTTCATGTCATCACTCCATATTTGCACTCCTGTGCCTTCCTGTGGTTTCTCAACTGTCATAATGTCAATACAAGAAAACCCACTGGCTTTCTCCTTGGTTTTTTTAAACTACATATGTTATTTCCCTACAGTATTAAAAGCAGGAGTGTAATAAAATTCAAATATTTGTTACTTCATCAGAGATGAAGACCAAATAAATATCTCCATAACTGTGCCCTTACATTTCACTGCCCATGGCTATGGGCTATGGGTAGTGAAAAAAGATAGAGCAAGTTGTTTTCTTTTGTGAGCGATAGTCAAGAATGTCACAGTCAGTAAAATGCAGCAAACTGGCAGGTAGTTGCTTGGAATTTTGTTGGGAAGTGTCTCAGATCCAACTTTCTTTTACACGGTGGTGAGAGCCTGTCTTCTCTGTGCCTAAAGCTCAAGCAATCTGCACGTGTCCCCTGAGGAATTCCAGCTGAGGAGGCCGCGCCCTGCTTTGGTGCCTGCTGGCCTATTTCCTTTTGCTGGTGGAAATTAGGGTACACTGGCACACCATGTAATCACAGGGCTCTGCTTGTGCAGTACAAGTCGCAGGAAAGGAGCTTACATTTTTCTTTTAATAAGTCAAACTTGTTTAAGCATGTACAGTCCCGGCTTGTCAGCTCCCTGCTGCTGTGGCTTAGCTTTTGTGCCTTGCCTCGCCCTCAGATGAGTCCCAAAGGTCACTTGCCTTCACACCAAGCAAATGTCTTAAGTGTTTGTTAGCAGAAGGGGAACACTTCTGCTAAACTGCTGTGTAACCCTAAAAATGGAGCTAGAGGTAATCAAATACTGATAATTTCAGTCATTGTTTTATCACTGCACTGAGTATTTAGCAAGAGCTTTGAGGCTTGGAAATATTCTTGCCAGGATAGTCACTTCTTGCCATATTCAAAATGGTTTTGAATGCAGTAAACAAAGCACTTCCAAAAGCATTCTAAAAATGCAGGAAAAATGGAAATTTACTGTTATTTATGGAATTGCAATGGGTATATTCCATTTTCTCTATCTACAGATGTAGAGAGTCATGATCACAGTAATACCTGTATAGGTCAAATATTTGTGTATTTACAAGAGAAGGGGAGCCTCCAACATCAATTTACAGGGACCAAAACTAGGAACAGTTTGGGGTTGATTGGGAGTGAAGATAAACCCAGTGGCCTGGGCGCCACTGCCTAACTCTGCAAACACAACTGACTTAAGGTGGAGGTAGTTGTATGATCAATAGCACATTGGACAACACCAAAATGAACCTATTAGATATATAAGCCTCCCAGTCATAGCCAACTTATATTTTTCCCCTGTAATTAAACCTTTGTTTTATGGTTTATTAACTCACTGTTCCCACAGAGAGGTGTTTTTGAAGGGAAAGCCACCAAGAATTACAACTGTGTGACTAGAATGCATTTTTTAAATACAAGTCACGGTAGTTTTGCAAATGGACAGTGCCTTCTCATTGAAAATTTAATCACCCTGTACACGGGGTTGATAGCTCGAGCAGAGCTAATGTCTCTGTTCATTTTTCCTTTCATCTTGTATCGCAATCTTGGGATGCTGCAGCTCAGTATGGAAGAACAGCAGAAATCAGTGATGGTGGTGACATTGCAATTATCACAACATTTACTGTGCTTCATGTGAACAAGACTGATTTATATGGTCCGCAGGTAGCCTGAAGGAATGGCTTACTCACTATCCTTTCCCCCAGTGCAAGTTCAGGATCAATGCAGCAGACAAAAGGAGCTCTACTAACCCAGTACCTTGTGTTCATTCTTCAGGCAGATGGAAGCTCCAGTTTGCTTCAGGGTACCAAAGGGCTGGTAGCACGTACTGCACGAGAACACCAGCCTTAACAAACTCAGTCAGATGGTTCCTTTTCCACTGGATTTCACTGAGAAATGATGACTCAGAAGTAGCTATGAAGATTTTCTCTGTACAGTGAATGTTCCTGTTCCTTTGAATATGTATTTTAATGTCAGAAGTTGATAGGAAACTTTACAGTGTTTTCCATAAGTTATCTTAAAAGCTGAAAGAATGCTTCACCATGTGAGATACATTGCGAAAACACAGGCATTTGCATGACATTCAGTGTCCTTCTTACTATCTCCTCTTGGCTGACTGCGTTTAGCTGCTTTTCTTTATGACTACTAGAAGGTTCAGACATTTTATCACTTCACTCCCAGTCTTAAGATCCCTTTTTTTCAGCTCAGAGTAATTGGGTGGAACGGATTTCCATTCACTTTTATGAAAATACGGAGCCCTGCTGGGACAGCAGCAGATCAGCAACACAGGCGATCTCTCTGGGCTGGTAGGATGCACCCACTGCTCCTCGTGCCCTCATCCTTCAACTCAGTGAAAGGGGGACTGCAGAAAACTCCACTAATACACAAATGCACCTTGTTCATTTGGGGGAGAGGAGCTTGCTTGTGGCTTGCTGTTGTTGTTGTTGTTTTGAAAGGCAAAACAAAGCAACACAGCCTTGTCTGAGGGAGCATCAGAATTCAAATGCAAAATTCTTGTCAATTAGCCCCCCCTTGGAGCAATACACAGCAGTTTGTTCCTTTATCGATATCCTACTAGTTTTGAGGAGTCTTAACTAAGAGGATGGCCTCTCGACACATTCAGGAAGGAAAGTTGTATTGCAAATACAGTAGAGTGACAGATCATGAGTGAAAAGAAGCCTGGAGAACCTTAATCTCTGTGTGAGAGAGGGAAACACGAAGGGACAAACCCGAAGTCACCCTGAGCCTGTAGAAAGCTGGCTATAAGCATAACCTAGACATGATGTCAGACAGCTCTGTGCATCTGTGGACAAATTTGGGCAGAAAAATTAATGTAGTTAATCTAAAGAGCAGGAGCTGTTAAAGAGAACTAGATATCTTCATTAGGAAAGAAAAACATACCTGAAAATGTTGAATGGGTGCACCTAGAGACTGGAATGATAAAACATTCCTGACTAACTCACCAGGATATTGAGAAGAATTTGTCTTCTGTAATAGAACTCTGGACAATTTGTGCTACTTTCTTGCAATAAAACACCATAAAGAAAGAAATGGTAATTATGTGCACTTCCTTTACATGCAGCTGATAGATATCTTTAAGTACTGCAACAGCTTGCTAATGTACTCCTAGTATTTGAATAAATACCTGAAGTAAATATGTTAATGAAATCTCTCATAAACTGCCAGGTGGGTAAGGGGCTATTAGGAAAATACCATAACTTGCTCAGTTTTGTCTTGGTACAAGCTGTTCCTGGGCAGGTCTGTAGGTGACCGGATCAGAGCTCACAGGCAGACGCAGAGGTTCAAGGAAAACTGCACTTAGTGACATGATAGACATTCACATAGGCTGCACCAGAATATGAAGACCAAATATGCCAAGGTAAATTCCTGTGATTGCAATTTAGTTTTCAGTAATTAATCTGGGACTACTAAAACTATAACCTTCCTCACCAATTTTCTTGGAGGTCAGTTTGGAGGCCAGCCTAAAGAACTATTTGTTGCTAGCTCAGACATCGAAATGTGAAAGTCTTACCATTCAGTTTTACACGATTATGTGTTCTAAAAGATACTGCTATCAATTAGAGGACAAATTTCATAATTAAAAGAAACCCCCACAGTGAAACCTATAACTTTGTTTGTAATGATGTGTAGTAATTCCCAGAGCAGACAGCATGTCAGAGCCAGGCTATGCTGTATTTCTCCTCTCTGTCTCCTAAAGGAACCAACACTGAATTGAGCACCTTTTGCATTCTGGGTTTCTCAGAAATTCAATAATTATCCTAATCTGATTTGTTTTCTTCCTCTCCTCTCCACTCCCCTCCCACCTCACCTCCCCAAAACATCATAGCAATCTTAAAATTCGATGTCTCAAAGTCTCCTTATTCTTCTGAGAGAGTGACTGTTTTCCCATTTCATGGTAGCTTACAAGGCTGATTGTTTTCTTGGAGCAGGCTGTGTGGGGCCAGGCATGCAGCCTTGGCAGGGCAGCGTGCTTAGGTAACTTTGTCAGTGACAGGGTGGCTGGAGAAGCAAGAACCTTGCGGCAGTACAGTTTCTCCTTCTCCTAATGTGCCATCTCCAAGGTCTTTTCCCATGGAACCAGTCCCAGCACTCTAAACCTGAGACAGCAGTCAAAATATTAGTCAGTTTTCCTTCAGAGGTATGATTTTCATTCCTCATCTGCTGATTAGACATCTTATTTTTGTAACGTTATTTATTCAAAACACTTTTCCTTGGCATGAGATGTTTGTTTGTTATCTAAATGTAAGTGAGGCTATGGATGCTCTCAAAAGAACACTGACCTTTAACCATATGTATGACATCTGTAGGAAACAGCTGGAAAACCTATCACGTGCTTCTTCAGGTAAAAGTGCAAAGTAGTGCTCCTGCAAAGCCTTTTTCAAACCCCTTCTTTTCACATCATGCACCACACAGCAGTGCTATTCATTAAAAGCTGAAAAAAAAATCCTCTATTGGCCTGAATATTCTAACACAGAGAATATAAGCTTGCACGGTTGCTCATAGGTGAAATTGGTAGTGCAAAAAAGAAAAAGAAAACACCGAATGAACCTTTTTTCTACTACTTTTTGCTTTCAAGAGCTCATTTGCTAAATAACCTCCTTTTTAGCATCCATTTTTCTCCCTGCTAAATATGTGCTACTAAAATGACTCCTCCTGACTAATCATTCCTCAAGCATTTAAACGCATTAGCTAATTGGCTTGCAGAGGTTAAAGCAAGTGGTTGGTAAACCTCAGATAATGCTGGCAACATCCAGAGGTTCAGAAAGTTATGCAAAATTTACCCAAACTCATCTCAGCCTCCTCTGGCTAAAAGCTCAGTAAGGATTGCCATTTTTTATCCTTTCAGGTTGGCCAGAAAAAGCAGGAGGCCTTTTGCTTGTGCTGCTGCCTTCCAGTTTTCCTTAAGACACTTTTCATATAGACAAGCATTTCTTTCATACACTTCAGATTATATGGGTGAAGAATGTACCTAAGTGGATGGCAGACTGAGAATGGCTTTGGGTCCTCAGTTTAAGGCACTTGCTTATGCAACTATGTCATGTGGCCATAGCATGGGTGTGCACAGTCACTAGTTCCCGATCTCTTGAGTGCAGCCACTGCAAGAGCATCCACTTAGTGCTGGTGCCTGGGCTTATGGATATTTTCCTTGCAGGATACAGCTTGTGACACATGAGCCCTTCATGGAGACTTAACTAAACCAGTCTTAGGCAAGGGGAAAGGTCTATAGATTTGAACAAAAGAACAAGTCCTGAGCCTCTCCAGCCCCCATTTCCTCTGCTATGTTCCTTTGGCTGGACTGAATATCCAGTAAATCGTTCCAAACAATGTTTTGTTTCCTGAGGCAATGCTCTCTCCTTGCCTTAAGAGAGTTTGCTTTAACCTCGGCCACTATTAAGAAAACCTGAGCCCAGTTTCCTGCGCTACAGAGGCATTTGTCTGCTCTCTGAGGCTTTGTGTGCTCCCTGCCCTTCCGTTTTACTCAGCCCTCAGGGTCACTGTGGCAAGCAGTCACCTTTTTCTCCCTCAGGACAACCTCCCATGTGTCCAGGGCCAGGCTGGCTCCTGGGGGGATGTGTGAGTTTGCTGAGGCCACCAAGCCCAGGCTCCTGAAGCAGGTGTAGCCCAGCTCACGCGCTGTTGGAGCAAGGGCAGGAGAAGCCAATGCCTGTTTGCCACACTGTGTAAACATGGCCCAAAGCACAGAGCCTGGGTCACTTACTCAATGTGTTGCACTCACACCCCTTGCCCCTGCTGCTAAAGTGGGGGTAAAAGACATTGGTGGATTTGACTGACCCCTCTGGAAATACGTGAGCACCCTCCCCTCTTCCCCTCTCCCTGAACTCTGGGATTTTATTTCATCACGATCTGAGTGATCATAGAAAGTTTAACCTGCAAAATTATGCGCTGTAAATGACAACCATTTTCCTCTCAAGGTGAAAGACTTGGAGACAGAGAGAAAGAAAGAAAAAGAGAGAACCAGTTTCCATGACAACCCAATGAAACTTATACACCACAGGAAAATGTCATTTTCTGAAAAAGACAGAACTTCATGGACAAGTGGTACAGTACATCAGAAAGGAAATTGCAGTTTTAAATGAAAAGCCCATTTGTATTTATGGTTTTGAGTTTCATTCTCTAGTTACAAGACCCAATTGTAGACAATTTAGTAGTGAAAATTATATTCAACATTTCAGGTGAATTATGTAGATTACGATCTAGTTCAGCCAGAAGTTCATCGTGACAGACTCGGGTTCAGAGAACACAGGTGTGGATGGATTCTGCTTTAGCTGGGCTTATGCTGCAGCGTCAGAGAAGCTACTGCCATTTTACACCTTCTAATGGACCTTGCAAAGTCGGGATCTGTCCCTAGCTGTTGAGATTCCTGCCACAGCTTGCAATTTCAGCACCTAAAGTTATACCTTCTAGATTCCATGTTACCTGTGATACCATCAATCACCATCCATTGTAAGCCACATTGCATAGGAGAGCATTTTATGATGAGCATTAGCGTTGGAATATAGCAAAGAGCATTGTTAATGAAGCATGGAAAAAGAATAAATTCAGCTAATGGGTATATGTGTCAAATTTCAATTAGGGATATGTTGGAAAGTGAAAGCGAGCGACGAGCATACAAATTAAACCTTTGACCTTCAGAGTGAAGGGAGAAAAACCTGAGAGAAAAGGGGGATGTTCAAAGATGTTTTCCTAGCTGAATGCTGAAAAGTCTGAGTACAAACTTTGAAGTACTGTTTTCCCTTTAATTACCATTATTTAAGAGTGACTCAGAAAAATTCTGTTTTGATTCAGCTGGTTTGTTGACAGCTATATTACTGTTTGTGCTATTTACTGTGTGGGGGAGAAAGACTAGGAGCAGTTTATGATGATGGAAGACAAAATCTCACCTTTGTGATGCCTAGGCAGAGGATATTAAAGTGAATGCCTGTGAAGTGCTACTGGAAAGAACCTCCTTCTCACTCTTAGGCTTTCAAACAGGTCTTAGTTGAGTCAAAGCATGTTTTAATGCATAATCTGATGTGCATGGCTTTTGAATGCAGATAAACAGTAGTGGGGGGGGTTGCAGCAGGAGCATAGCTAAGCAAGCTGCAAGGGTCGGGCATGGCTCGAGGCACCTGGGAATTGGTAGCTCACATTTGCTTTGTCAGTGAAGGGAGCGATGGTTCAGATACACAGCAGCGGGTTCGTACAGGTGCTACTGCAACCCTGCACATGTGATTTAACATCAGCTGCTCTACTAAAGCAGTGTGGGATGAATGCAGCTTGTTTAATAAGCAAAATTGCCATTACATGTACACATGTCAGGGTTTAATTCAACTCATCTGCCTGCATGGGGAGCGAGGGTCTGTTTCACAGAGCACTGAGGCTTGTGTGGAAAACTGCTAAGACCTGGACCCAGCTCCATTGCCTGGGCAAAAGCCTCTGTGCTGATGCTTTTCTGACTTGTTGACTGCTAGAGAAAGCTTCCTGGAATGCTTGTGCGTGAAGCACACCTGAGGACAGTGCCAGGACAGACACCTCTGCCTATGCCCTGCCAGATTAAAAACAGCAGGCAGGAGGTCACCTCTCATTGCCAGCCTAGCAAGGAAAAAAAACCCACTTGTATTATTTCCGCACAATTGATTAATACTTCTAGATTCCAAAAATAGTTGAACAAGTGGCCGGGAGACCAACCCTTGATAGATCTCATAGTGCATTCTTGAGTTGTTGCCATGGGATTTCATTTCCCACAAAAGTCCAGCGGTTTGAGGATCTCCCTTATCTTTTGCCTTTTTTAAATCGCAAAAGCCTTAACAGTGCAAGTCTTTCCTCTCATCTCTGGATCCCTCCTGCCACCCCACTGCACTGTGGGTGTGTGCAGTCAATTGCAGGTTTAAACACAGTGCAGGGCTCTAGTTTCTGTCAAATTCAATACAGAAGGCAAGATTACAGTTATCTGCTGGGCAGTGAAACCTTGAAAGGATAAGGGAAAGGAATATCTGTGTCTTGGGGACAGTTCAGCATCAAGCAACCCCAGTCTCACCAGGAGGAGCCCACGTGGGCCTGGAAAGACCTTGATGCCCTCAAGTCAGGTCTTTCACCTGCAGGTTTGGTTTCCATTTACAGACATAGAGCAGATTTTTCAAACATCACAATCCCTCTTTGTCAAATAATTTTTGGATTTGTAGAAAGTATATGTAAACGACTGCCATCAAAAGCATGTATTACATAGAAAACTCTGTTTTTCTTCTTCAAAAGCTCATGTAAAGACTAGAGAAATGTGGAATTTATCCTTCATTCAGAATTACTAACGTTTTTCTTTGTAAGTTTTCAACTATGACAGGTATCTCAGAAATATTGCATGATTATTCCTAGCATTTCATAATGGATATATGGATAGCTAATTATCCTGTTAAATCATATGACATCACTTTTGTTTCATGACTGAATGGTGTATGTCCCTATAAGTAGGTAATACAGAAGTATTTTTAAATGACAAAATCTGCTTTGAAAAATCCTGCAGCCTGAAACCTTAAATTCTCCTAATTCCCCTGTGGCAGCACTTATTTAAGACTGGTTTCCCCTCTTTAGTATTTACTTTCAGTGGTTAGAAAGAAAATATTTTCAGAGGAGTATCTTCTCTAATCTAATGAACATTTACATGTTTATTTCCAACTATATTGATTGGTTTTAATAGCATAAATAGGTAACATTATTCTTATTGAATGAATATTATTCTGTGAAAGCATATTTCCAGTGTTAATATTCTAATTTACAGGTTAGAGAGGGAGGAATCTTCTGTGACCTTCCTGCAATATCTGTTTTCAGCTTCTGTTTAAGTGAAAATCCTTGCCAGAAAACTTGTCAATAAGATATTCAGGGAAATTTTATTTGCTTTAGCGTGTTGAACTAGGATTATAGGAAAATATAATCTGATTTTTGAACTTTTAAGATCAACCCCACAATGAATTGGGGCTTTACTTAAAAACAAACCCTACATAAGCTGAGGTTCTCCAGGCACTGCAATGCTCAGATACTGCAAAGGAGCTCGGATATCTGTGGGCAGATGCAGCAGGTTGGCACAGGGCAGTGAGGTCCTCCCGTGTCTCATCTGGACCTGACACAAAGATGGAGCAAGGAAAGCAGGTGAGGAATCCAGCACTGTATTAACTCAGAGTTTTAACTGCCTGCATCGGTGTTACCTGGGCGGGATTTTTTCCTGTTTTGGCAGATTTTTTCCAAATACCAAGCTTCAGATAACTCCTTTTCCTTTACACAAGCAGCAGAGATGATCAGCTGAGTGCTAGAGGCTTAGTCTTGTCAGCCAACTTGCCCACAACTACACCACTTCTTGCTAAAAGCAGGGCTGGAGATCTTGACCCAGAGCTACAGCCCATTTCTCTCTTGCTAGTGAGGATGGAGAGCTGCCCTACTTGCCAGCTATGGATTTCCTTGCTGATTAGCAACAATATCTAATGCAATTTAAATCTGACATTGGGGTGGTGTCACCAGACATAGAGACATTCCTTAGTATATTAGAAGGAGGAGTTGGGTGAGTCAGAGAAGAAATTAGCCTGCTTTAATTTAGGGCTGGGTATGCACACTGCAGCAACCACTCAGTGTGCTCAGAGAGTCAAATAGATTAAATGCAGCAATTTATTGCCAAGACAAAGGATTTAAGCACAGTGGATATGTGTTTGTTTTACATCTCTAACCTTGCCTCTGTTGTGCAGACTTTAAAACTGCATCAGTGAGAAGAGGATGAGTATGGCTAACTGCAGGTATAAAATAGAGAGCTCAGGAAATCTAAAAGACAGAAAAAATGAAAAGTAAGAAGAGTCCTAACACTGAAGGAATTTTACAGGACTTTTCTTCTATTTGATGTAATACAGATTTCTACAATACATTGTTAGGAGAATGTCATAAAACATAGATTAATGATTGCATTTTCATCCTTTTGATGTGCCATTTAATGAGGTGTATTCCCTTTCATACTTGACATCAAAAAGACGACTGCTGGAATTCTTCACATATACATCAAATGAATTTTTGTGTTAACAGGTATAATCATCTAGGCAAGAGAATGCTGCTTTTATAGCCACTGTTTTGCAGCTGATTTGATATAGACAATCTAGTACTAATGTTTACTCACTAGAGTAATTGAAAATGTTTGTGCGAGTTCTGCAGCTTGAGCCCACTCTGCTTCCCAACCCCAAATGAAAGGGAACAAGATCCTCCTCTCTATAAGTTAGACTAAATTTGCAATTTAAAGAGCTTTTGAGCACCTCCAGCATACTTTTACTTTACAGAATTTGTAGCTTTTCTTTTAATCAATATTCTCCTCTTTTAACAGTCCCAGCTTTTATGACTGTGTCTATAAAGTGAATACAATTATTCTGAAAGCACTTGGCAAAAAACTTGTTAGGTGGTATGTTGAAACCATGTCCAGCTTTTCATAACAGTGGATTTCCTTCTGCAAGTAACTATGATTTTTACAAAACAATCACACCACAGGTATCTTGAGCAAGTTTGGGCTTGCAGAAAAAATTACCTCCTAGAAAGACCAAATACAGTATCTGGCTCTGCTGTTAAAATGGTTTCATTTCACTTGAATACCATGAACATACTGGGTTTTTGGTTCAGACAAGTTTTGCAAGTTTTATCACTGATGATACCCTTGTGCTGGTCCCCAGACACCTATCAGTGCTGCGAGAACATGGAGAAACTTCCTTCCTTCAAAGTATTCGTTCCCATTGCCTTCAAGCAGCTTTTTAGCCGCTGGTTGGCTGCAAGTGCAAGGTTTGATTTTTTACACAACTTGCCAGTGGGGGTCTGGTACACGGCCCTCTGTGGGGTCAGGCTCTCACCCACCCGGGCACTGTCTTGGACTTGTTGCCAAGTTTGCTGCCACAACAGTTTTATTCCCTGCCACGTCTAAGGGCTTCAGTATGGTTTGAACAAGTGTCCCAGTAGATAGCAGTGTTGCCTAAAAGTGCTGGGAAATTGTATGAAGAAAGCTTTCTGCTATATATTTCTAAAATTTATGCTATACCTTATACTATTCATTCAAACACAATATGGGCAAATTGCAGGATGTCTCCCAAAGTATAAGCTGTAACAAATATGGATTTCGACATTCATTCCTACACATTTCTACATTTAATCAACCTGTTGTTCTCTATGCCACCCAGTCATTTAGTGCTTAAATTCTGAAGACATTTTGGAAGACCTGTGGAATTATTTTTTAAAATATAATGAGGGAGAAAGCTCTGTTTTGTTCAGGGAAAAAACAAATTCAAATAATGATCTCTAGTCTCTTTATAATGATTGGATATGCAAAAGCTGGTTTTAAATGCTGTTTCTCATCTCCAGCAGCAGGCTCAGCTGAAGGAACACAGGAGCTCTAGACAGTGTTTTGTAGATACATCATTTTCCTGAACTAAGGTGAGAGTTAGTTTGCATAGAGCTGCATGCAAGTGAATAAGCACAGCCACCAGAACTGCTATGCAGTTTGTTTTTCTGTTGTTCCAGGAGACAGCACAAATGCCTTTTTTTTTTTTAACAAATATTAGGATTATATTAATACCTGTCGATTTCTCACTAACTGCTCCTCTCTGACCATAGCTTCACATCCTAAACTTAGCTACTGCTTTCCCAAGGTGGTAATAGGAAGGTGGTATATGGCCAAAAAATATCTTATGCGTATTTATGAGCAAACCATGCTCATAAATAAGATAGACAATTGTTTACTTACTTTGGTAAACGTTCCCCAGTTTTCGTAAGTTTAATATCAACACGTCCTCTTGCCATGACAATGTACTTTATTTCTATCTATATCTTATCTGTATATATCTATGCATATATATAAATTTAATATATGAATTCCTGAAATGTTACACTGAGAACTAACGCTATCCACAGTGTTTGAAGATTTGAGCTAGAAGTCCACTCTTCCCACAGACCTTAGAGTGACAGGTGGCTTTGAAAGGGTTTTTAAATATACCTTTGGAGATTTAAAAATAGTTTTATACCAGAAGGCAAATATACAGTAGCTTCTTCTGTGAAGCTTATCATTCAATTGGCAATAAATAGTGTATGGCTCAGGGATTTTTGATCTAGTTTGGCCTATCCATTCTGTTATATCTGAATGGATCGCGTTAATATACTATTGAGATGAGCTCCCACTCTGGAAGGTCATTAAATTGTACTGAATTAGCAGCTTTTCTTATCCAGAACTGAAGCCCAGCAGCTCTCTGAGACTGCAGTGCCATCACCGGGGGTCTGCAGGGAGAGGCTGGGGGAAGCATTTCAGGTGTGGGGCTGTGATCTGTGAGCATGGGCAGCCAGGGAACCTTCCCTTTATCAGCCATGCCATGTCTTTATCACACAACAAACTGCAAGCCATAGCTTTTTCCTGTGACTTTCTAATGCTGACTTCATTGAGAAGGGTGGCATTGAAAGTCTCACATCTTTGTCTTTAATTTTGTTTGAGATACTCTTCTCCCTCCTACCCCCTCAAAGTTTTATTACAAGCACCCTATATGAATACTGTCTGAGGTAAAGGTGATTTAACAGAGAAACAGAGTTTTGGTTGTGTGTTTTTTTGTTTTTTTTTTTTTTTTCTTTTTTTCCACTTTTTTTTTTTTAACCATCATTAAGAACAACCAAATATGATTGTTCTTGGCCATATATAATGGCCTCTAATTGAAAACTTCGTGTGCCCCATGTCTCCCTTTCTAGGTATAAATGAATACTTAGTGAATAATGTCTGACTTGAACTGAAATGAAAATTAGGTGAATCTTGGGGACCCAGGACCCTGTATTGTATATTGATTGAAGTTTTTCATTATTTGATGCAGGCTAAATAACTTCTATTTCAGGATAAATATTTATCCTGACAAAAATAAAATTACATATTTATTTATACTTCAGGGCAATATGTGTTCTGAAGAAGGCAGTCTGTGGTGTTAAGAAATGCCAGCTAATAGATGGCATAGAAGACTGAAGGTGAATTACATGTGAATTTCTTTTACACAGAACTCTTCAAATGCTGGCAGTAACACAATCATTCTGATAAATAAGCCAAAGAGTAATTACTGAGCACTGGGATGGTTAGCTACCACCTGAAGGCATAATTCTATGAGACAAATGCTCATGGACTTTGACAATAGATAAGATGTTTGATTTCCTACACAGCAGAAAACTCTCCCCCCCTTACCGCTCTACAATAACATTACTTGTTTGATTATTATCATTCATCTTTTGCATTATACAGAAAAGTAGTTCTAGTGGAGGTAGAATACCTTAAAAATTACCCACTCTTTCTTTTTTATAAGTAAAAGCTATTTGTCCTTATACTATGGCCTCATACAAAATCCTTTCAGTCTGAGAGATAGACCACTTCCCAGCTGAGCCATAGGGCTCACTTTCAAGTCCAAAGGAAATTTCTGTGGGTGATCCATCTTATTACAAGAGAGAAACTGAGCTGGCTGCAGAGGTCTCACTGAAGCTGAAATTCATCAGGTTTCTTCTATTCTGAGTTAAGCTACTGTATCTGATTTAGGAAATAGGCTGGAGGGAAAAAAAATCATGTTTGGCTCGTTCAGATACCACCTATAAATATAGTTAATTTTATACCAGTTAAGCATGGTTGTAAGGTGCCAGGAAAGTACATGATGCATAAAGCAGGCCTTCCAGAAAATAATTCTACAGTAAATTGTACTTTTGCTTATAATGAAGCTATATATAAACTACACAATGAGGCAAGTCATGCCCATATTGAACTGTTGAGTAGCGTGCCAAACCTGCGATTATTACTTCATTTTTCTTGATTCCCTTATTTCCCACATAATTCTCTTGTTTTCCACTTTAAAAGTGTTATTTTCAGTACAAAGCTCATGAAGTCAAGAAAAGTTTTACTACCAGTATATACTGCAAATAGACTGAATTCACTGTTTTGTCCTTTCAGTCTTAGAGAGTAAGAGCAGGATCAAGTTTTCAAGATCCACAGATGTTTCCCAGAGCACCCATTACAGACTTGGTGTGATAAGCAGGTAGAGTCTGCATTTTAACTTCTGCTTCCTCTCTGGTGATGGTAAGTTTTAATAAACTTGAATATGGGGTTTATTATCCAACCTGAGGAGGTGAACGCATTGACATTCTCCATTTCCATCCTGTCTCATTGCATGAGAATGAACGAGGCCTTAAGGAGAGGGGAAAGGGCTGGCCACTGCAGCCACTTTGCAGCTATTCCTGGTAAGGTCTGTGCATCCTGGCAGATACAGGCGTGGTTTTCATAATGCCATGTGCCAGTTTATGTAACAAAGATTAAAGGCAGACACTTGCTTTCTAAACTTGTTTATTAAAAGGAAACAATGACTTTTTTTTTCCCCAGGTGATATTTTAATATAATGGGAATCATCACAATGAGCGATCACTTTTGAGCAGGTGCTTAGCATCGTTACCCTGTATTAGGAAATGTAAAGACATGATATATAAAAATGAATCTCAGGTGTCACGTACTTTCTACTACATGAAAAATAATTCCCCTCCTGTCAGTTAAGCTTAACCAACATAAATTAGTGCAAACGAGGTCAGAATGAGGCCCAGAGATCATTCAATATACTGAAGAAGAGATAGTGAAGTGTTTTACCTGTAATTTACTTAATTTTGTGTCTCCCCAAACTATTCATATTGGCATCAAGTAGACTGAATATATTTTAAATATAAAAACCAATTTACAAACCTGAGTACGCTTAATCTGTGTAAGCCATGAGTTAGAACTTTCTTTCACTGCTAGGACTGGCATTAGCAAGGTATTTAAATAAAGGAAAAACGATTATAGAATTATAAAAGAAAACAGTAGCAAAATGTGCACAGCTAGAAGACCCTACATTAAGGGAACAGTGTACAACAGCAACACATACTGAGACCCCCAGCTAACTGTTGTTAGAGCAATGTGCATGCTGGAAGGATATTCTCTATCTAACACTGCAAATCCAAACCCAAACTATTTTCTTGCTAAATTTCCTTCAAAGACAGTAGCTGTTAAAATAATATTGATGTAAAAAACCAATAATACAATAGTTCATACTCTTAGATTTGGTCTTAGTCTTAGTGTGTCTGTATGAATGTTCTTGATTATTGCTTGCTTGAATATAAATTTCTATTAAACACAAGGACACAGCTGACACACAAAGTTCACATTTATAAATAGTTTCTTATTCCCATAAACTCTAACAATCCTTGGAAAAACTCTGGCCTCAAACTACTAGCCATGCAATTAATTGTTTTTCTGTGGTGATTGGAAGCCTCAAAACATTTTGCTGTTTTTTAATCAGAAACCGTTTCCAAATTAAGGATTCTTGCTCAGAATTTGTGCCTGTAGTTTGTGCTTTCCAAGAAATTAATAGGAAACAATCAAGTAAATGTAAATATGCTCCAAAATCCATGTAGTTTAGCAACTATGGATATTTTTCATGCGAAAAGCTGCAGCTCAAATTAATTTGACACATTAAAAATGTTTCCCACCACTTTCCCTGTCCAGAACTGCTTGGGCAAGATGGTGTAGACAGAAAAACACTTCTCTTAAAATGAGGTTTTGACTGCATAGATACCAGAACAGCCTCACACAAGGCTGTTTTTATCTTTTACTCTGGTGACAAGGTGCTAGTCCGATCTCTGTAATTAGGGATTCAACACATTCTAATATTGGAAAGCAAACAGCATTCTTAGAGCAAACCTTTACTTGGGGGAAAAAAAAGAAACACACCACACTAAACTGTAATTTTCAGAAGTCTTTGAAAGAACATTTTAAAGCTGGCAGAGCAGAGATAAATGCAAAGAAAAGAAAACACTTTGAAAGTATGTTTCAAGCAAAACATTTCAAAGTGCTACCAGTAGAAAACCAATAAGGACTGGCATTACCACATTACTTCACAGTTGTAAACCTGTGCATATAATTCTTCTTAAAAACCCTCGACCTCCTCTGGGGAGTCACCACCCAAGTAGTCTCAATAGCAGCTGTTTGGGAGTTCAAGAGTTTGTGACAAATAAAGGAAATCCTGCAGCTGCTGACTCACTTCACACAAAGCTAATTGCAGATGACCTGAGCAAGGTCCTGCCTTGAACAAAATGAGGAAAAGTCACAGGAATGGGCTGAGACAGGTTCTGTTTCTCAGTGTGACAGCTGGTAGAACAAAGTTAACTATCTCTTGGGTTTTAAGACTTCGGTGAAAGGAAGAGCATCCAGCAAAATATATGTACCTCTTGCCAATTGGAAATGAGAAGATGGTATCTGAAAATATGAGAAAACAAGCCTAAAGAACAGTCTGCAAGGTGGGTCTGATTTTTGGAAAAAGGTCAGGTCCCATTTTGTCCTCAAACGCTGTGCGACCCTGTGCAACGGCAAGATCTTACAAGGAGATCAGTCAGCAACACAGACGCTACTAGTATGGGAAATCATAAATATTGCAAAAAAGCATTGCCAGAGAGCATTTATATTTCATACATTCCCACAACTGATAGGGTTATCTCTTCCAAGCCTACTTTCACAGTTATGCACCATGACATTCAAGAATAGTAGATGAAAAGCAGCATCCTTCACACAAGATGCACCTTTGGATTCTTCTAACTACTCTCACAGTAAAACTTCATACAAGTTAAAACGGCATCATGTAAGTTGAAACCATACCAGCCAAGAATTCATTCTTCTGTTTTCATAGAGAAATGATGGATTCAAAAGAACTAGTTCAACTAGGGCACTAACTGGGTGTTTGGAATCTTGGAAGTGATAATCTATAACCATCTGAAAATACAGGCTTCCTCTAAAAAAACAGTAGAATCACAACAGTTCTAATGGTGTGGGGACTTCTAAAGGGAAAAAAAAAGCTGGATTTTGCAGATCAGTGCAGATCAGATCTGCATGCATTATCCAGAGACCCTCTATCTTAGGAAAACGTCTTTGCAAAAACAAAATCAAATTAGGATTTTTCCAGGGCAGTAGCTCCAAGCATTTTTCAAGTGCACTTCCATTAGCACACAAAAGCTGAAAAAAATAAAAGCAGGTGGTATAGTAAAATGTTTTGTGGATCAGATAGCTGTTAGTATAGCATAGGTGCACTTGGTGGTGCTTTCCAAACCCAGATGTCTGCACACGGCCCTGAATGTTGCAAAACATAGAATCCCAGAATGGCCTGGGTTGGAAGGGACCATAAAAGACATTGAATTCCAACCCCCCAGCCATGGGCAGGGATGCCATCCTCTAGACCAGGTTACTCAGGACTCCATCTGACCTGGCCTTGAACAAATCTCTTTGTGTATTAACAGGTTCCTCTCTCTTCAACATGCAGGGAAAGCAAAGTACAAATCTAGTTTTATGGATCTTAGGTGTCACAATATTGAGGGCAGCATCTCGAAAATACCACTGAGCCAGATCTCAGTCCCTGATTTCCCCAAGGTGAAGACTCACTGCACCTAGGGTATTTATTGAGACTTTTTGCCTCAGGGTAGGATTTAGTATGATCGCTTTAAGATGAAGGCAGCTGCATAAAGGTAAATTTCCTCCCAGATTTAGAACTAGCTTGATGAAGGGAATTATTGATTACTGATGAAATGCTAATACCATGCTAAACGTAATTTATTCAAGAGGTAGCTATGCTGTTAATGAACAGAAACATTACTATGCCTGAAATTTCCAGGATGATGTAAAATGTAAAGCTCATGCTCAAGGTGGTTTTACAAGGTATTTGAAGATATTTTTTAGTCAAAATAATAGATGAAAATTCTGGGCTTCCATTTTTTAACAATGTATTGTTCCAAATTCTTTATTTGGTTGGAACACAGGAAAGAAGTAGCATCACAAGTGGGCTGTTTACTGATCAACCTGGTGTGGGGCCATCCACAGAGCCTGGGGCCGGGTTGGGGTGCACTGCCTGGGTTTGCTCCAGAGAGCTCTGGGATGGAACTGGGAGCCCAAGTCCTGGGATGTGAGCTGTGTAAGGGGGTTAAGTCAGCCTTGAAAGGGAGAGAAGAGCAGCCGACTTGCTGACAGTGTGGTTTTTAGGGGAAATTTGTAGGTTTTGTGAGAACCACAAAACAGTCAAATGGAGTTCTGAAAGGTCAAGGAACTTGAGGCAGCAAAGTCAACCCTTCTCTGTGGCACTAAAACTTAGCATGGAAATTTTTGCAGATGACTTTTACCTCTCTGAAAATAGAAGCTGATAATGAGACTGTGGACTTGAATTTAATGATCCCAGTGTGAAAGGGCACCTATAAAATGATTTCTCCTTTTGTTGGCTGCTTCTAACCAACAGTTTAGAAAAACATAAACAATTTACAACAACAAAAGGCTTTTTTCTCTCCCTGAACTGAATGCAGTAATTGCTATATTTATTTTATGATTCTCTTTTTGGAGAAAATAAAATAAAATCAATGATGGGCAGAGCAGAGGGCATGTGGAACCAGACAAGATAAGTGACAGATGGTTGCTGAATGACCACACAAAGTCATAACATCAGAGATCCTGGAAAGGACTCTGGTCCAGGCAATGAGTAACATGGCATAGTTTCCTAAACTTAAATAGGTACTTTTGAAACATAACTCTAAAATCACCCTGAAGTATTTTTTAAACTCCTCAATGTTGTGCTTGTGGGGGGAAGCTATTTTTTATGTGTTGGCGCTGATTTCAGGAATGAATTTTGGCAAGCTCAGCTGAGTTCCCACACTGCACAGTATATAGTAATGTTCATTATGATTATATCAAATATTATCCATTTTGTGCAGAATTAAATTTGATCTAATTTTGAAATGAATTCAAACTCCTAATACCCAGGTGCGTCCTGGAATCAGATTTTTCTTGGTAATTAGTCCATGACTCCTTGATGGTTAATTTTTTAAAAATTTTGTACAAACTCTTATTGCATTTTACATTACCGCTTTTTGTATGGAAACTATTTAACAGAGCAACAAATGGGTCCTCTATTCTACCTTTTTTGTTAGAGGCCAAGGAACCACAACAACGGCCCACAAAGATTCCCCAAGCTCACTCAGTGCTTTGCTCCTGAAGAAGCAGAATACCTTTCTAATCTCCAGGGCTGAAGCTCTGGAGAGTTTTGAGTGTTAAAAGTTTCTAATCTTTTATTCTGCTTCACTTATCTGGCAATACATATTCATGAGGAAGGTCATTATAGCAGCACCCAGTAGTGTGACTCCAGTTTCGAGCAGCGGCACTCAGCGCTCCACAGCCAAACTCACAGAAGAGCTTTGCAGAACTGAGCACCACAGCAGTCAGGAGAAAGCAATATTCGGAAACCTAATGAAATCAAAAATGTTTTCACCTACATTATTGGGCTGCCAGGAGGAAAAGAGCTTTCGAACTTATTTGTGTCTGTCTTCCTAGGGATTTTAAAAAGGCATTTTGCCTTGAGAGTGCTCTGGCAGGTGCTGCCTACCTGTATTTTTCTAGTGCCAGAGGAGTGCTGCACAGGGCAAGTGGGGACAGTGGGACAAATGTCATGGATTCAAAGAGCCTGGTCACCAAATTTCAGAGAAGAGTGGCCTGTGAAACGGTGCAAGAATCATGTCTGTTCCTCTACAGCTGTGGTATGTGACCACTCCAGATGCTGGTGATGATACCAAAATCTTTTAGTGTAAGACAAACTAGCAACTAAATGATACTTGAGTAACAATTAGATACAGAGCTGAGACTTTAGAGGAAGCTCCTGGGGACTCCCTTGGATCACCTGAGCTTGAAGGAGCTCTGCATGTATGAGGCTTACCCCAATCGCCTCCACTGGCCCCAAATGCAAGCACATACAAATGCAACATTACAGCACCCCTCCCGTAAATGACACTTCTCAAATACCCAAAACCACAGCTACCTTTCAGTTCCCTGCCTCATATCAGTCTATTTGTACTCTCAGTGCAGTATAAAACAATTTTTCAAGTGATTTATAGTTTCATGATAGTAAAACTGTATGCAGATTATTTAAAGACCAATATATGCTAGATAAAATGTTTCTAGCATTCAAATAGGCATATTTGTTCATATTTCAATTAAGCATTTAATTCAAATTACTGTATCATTACTATATCAATACCAACACATTTCAATGTATATAAGTGTAGGTGTGTTTGGATGACTGGGGGGCAGTAAATGTATCACCAGTGTATTTCAATACCATGAAATGAATATTAATTTATTATCAACTGTTTTGCTCAAGCATTAGTTTGACTCATTAGATTCATGTATCTGTGAATGTATGAGTCAAAGAATAACACAGCGAGACAAAGGAGAGCATTCCTATCGCCCAGCACGGAGGAGGAAGGCCATTTCCTCCCATTCTCACATATTTGTGCCTCAGCAGGAGGAACATGTAATGCTAATGCTGGAGGCTGCAGTGCATTTTCCTGCAGGTGGCTACAGAAGCAAACGAAAAGGGGAAAAACGTGGCCGTGAGTCCCCTGTGTGCAGTCTGGGGCTCCTAGGGTGTGAGTAGAGATCTCATTCCCACTGCCTTTCCGGGACCTGGCAGCTGCTGGAGGAATCCTGCCTCATGTTAGTATCTCATCCTGGGACGGCGGATCAAGTCTGGGTCCTGAGTGGTTTTTCTTTTTTTTATTGTCAGCTTTTATGTTTTCTGCTCTGTGGGATTGGCTGCCTCTGCGCTGCAGTCAGGGTCCCCCACCTTTTTATTTCAGTGATTACAAGGTAAGATTTTATTGTATATGTATCACTGCTCTGGTCCTGGAGAGAGTTTCTGTACCTTCCCTCACCTATCTGTATTCTGCCTATGATGTCGATCTGAAAGATTGTTTCTTCTCCTCTGAACGTCACCTTCCCTGCTCTTGACTGTGCCAAGTGACTGTGCCTGACACATCTGCCCTTGGCCTCCCAAACCCTCCCAGGCATTGGCCAGCTCACTACAGGGTTACCTGGAGTGCATCTGGAGTGTTCCTAGCAGCCTTGTGGCAACTTGATTTTAGGTGTTTTTGAAGGAAGAAGTGATTTTCCACAGCTAAGATAGCTTTTATCAGAATATTCTTAGTATTAAACAATGATGTCATTCAATGAGTTAAAACTACCACCCTCTAGAGACTATTCAAAATTCAGTAACCTTGGCAACAAAATAAAAAGCAATTCTGATTTAGTTGTTTAAAATGGGGAAAATTCACCCTTACATATGTGAGCATATTGTTAACAGATTGGTTTAGGCTGTTCTTATTTTCCTAATTGTATGGCTTAATCCTACATTTCCTCCTCTTGCTTCCTTAAACATTCCAGTATTAGAAAATACCACATTTTAGTCATATAAAATTTGTTCTGCATTACAGGACATCATCTGATCAGGAAAAAAACCAAACATATCTCTCTGAAACAGAGTCAGAAAATGGTACAGGAGCCTACAGACATTCTTGTCAACTGATTAGAAACAGAAGATAACAGTATGCACTCAGGTGATTTTTCAAGGCAAACTAAGTAGTCACTCATTATTATTTTCATATCTTATCTTTTGAAGAGTCTCTAAACTTGTTCTGTCCCATGAAGAGGTATGCATTTCAGGACTGGAATCAAAACAGGAGCATTCCCTTCACAGCTGAAGCCTTGTACAGCTCCAGATTAGCTGTATACTAAGAGACAAGTTGGTGACTTTGGGCAGTGCTGCTAGACATGGAAGTATCTGGGACCAACAGGAAAAGGTTGGGTGGCTGTGTGCCCCAGCAGCCAGAACCACCGAGGTCACTGGTGCACTGCACCTCCACAGGCCTTCACAAGTGAATTTGGCTGCCTGAGATTTTGTATTTGCTGTTGCAAATTATACCCAAGTATTACCCTCATTCACTCACGAGGCTCGAGGCAGGAAGTTCAGACCATCTAACAGCAAACTGCTAAAAGTGCTGTATGTTTCCTTTTTTTAAGTTTGTGAAATAGTTTGTTTCCCCAAGCTAGTGATAATATGGATTTGGAGCACAGCTTTCCCAGATTTATTTAATAAAAGGTTACCATTTTTCTTCTAGCAGAAACAATCAGAGAAAAGAAAGCTATTCTCCTCCACACAATGGAAAGCAGGATTATAGAATAAACGCATGGGAGATAAGAAAGGTGAATCAATTTAAATGACCTTTACTCAAGCTTCATTGAAACAAATGAATAAGAGGATTTATCTACCAGAAAATAAAGCGGAAATAAGAAAATAATGACTAAACAGCAAACTAAAGGGAAAATTCTAATTATATTGAAAGAGATTTGCCAGGGTTTCTTAGTTTAAAATTAAAAACAGCTTAGAGTATGTTAAAACATGTATAGATTAAAGCTGAGCAAACATAATAAACCCACTCGGACAGCTAAGCTAGGAGTATGATAGAATGCAGTGCTTGCAGCTGAGAAAGGGCTTTGCCTATTTGCACCATTAACCTTCTAAAATTTAGTCCTCCTACCTTATGGATCAACTGTTCTAGAGATTAACTGGCTCACTAATACCATAAAATCCTATTTTTCTATTTCTCACATAGGACAGGAGCCTAAATAGTCCATTGCAAAGCTAGGCATAAAAAGCGTGTAAGTGGAATTCTAACAGTGCCACAAGCAACGGCTGTGGGGCTCAAGGTCCAGAGTGTCAGCTGAGCCCTACCCCAGTGCACAGGGTCCTCATCCTGACATTGGCCTGGCTGTGCCAAGCACAGCCATTCCTGGGACAAGTGCCAATTGTGCAAATCCCTGCTCTCCAGAGCTGGTGGGTGTCAGCGAGCACCAACACCCCAGCAGCTCCTGGAGCCCACCCAGAGCCTTTGCTGCCCCCAGGCAGCTCAACACTGCTGCTGAGCACCCTGAACAGCATCTGCCTTCCAGTGCTGGGCAGAACCTTCTGTGGATTGTTTTTTTCCCCACAAATATTTTTTCATATTTGGAAAAAACCACCTTAAATTAGCAAACTGCACATGCAGTTCTTCTGGTGCCTTTTTTGTTTGCTTAGCTTAAACCTTAAATCTTTGCCTACTTTTGATATGACAATCAACCAACTAAAACCATTAATTACATGGTGATAAATTTCTTTCAGTGCACAAATACCAGGGTAATAGGTTTAAGCAAAGTCATGGAATTTGGCAGCTTTCCTTTCCTAGCAAGATTATGTCACTTGCTCCTGAATCCATCGATCCAGTGAGACAGTAATTAGTTAATTTAATGAGAATCAAAGGATTTTAGCCTGCAGAATTTACAGTACTAACAAGACAGGTTGTTTTTGGAAGCTATTTCCAATAAAAACACTTCAATCAGCCAAAAAGAATATTGTCTCTTGATTAAAAAAAATGGAGCATCATTTATCGCTATCACCACAGGGTTAGGCTAATGCTGGAAAATATCTTGTGCTTACGCTGGTGTTAGCTACAGTTAGAGTGTCTGTTTTGTTTTAAGAACATTAATAGGAATCATCTTTGTGAACATCTTCTTAGGGTGCAGCCATGTGCATGGATGGTTCTGCTTCTTCTTGTTAATTGTCTTCCCCCCAGTGAGGAGATTTCTGCTGGTGCCTGATTGCTGTGGCTGCCAGAGAGCTGTCAGGGGCAGTACAGTGGGCAGGGGAAACAAGGCTCAACTGCAAAAGGCAGATTTGCTTCACAGCGAGATATGCCCAAGAAATATTGGTTTCAGCTGAGGGGCTCCACACAAGCCAAACATACAGGAAAACTGTGATGAACTTGCATAATCCTGGAGACTGCCTTTGCCATATCTGCAAGGCACAATTAATTGTTCTAAAGAGACATCCTAAGCCTGACATTTAATTTAACTCTGCAGAGACGCAGCACTTCTGCTGTTAACACAAACAAGCAAAGAAACCAAAACCATTCTGCAAAAGACTAAACCAAATAAAGCCAACCAGGAGCCAACTAAAGGAAAAATGCAGCCCACAAGCCTCTGTTCATTCACCTGTGCTATGCAGGCACAAGTATAAAAGCATCTGAGGCAGACAGACAGCTGGACATACCCCACATCCCCCCATTCCCTCACACCCCTCCCAGATTTTGGCTGAGCATGGGATCTCTGGTAAACAAATATTTTCTGTGGAAAAGTGTCTCCTGCAGCTGCAAGAAGTCAGGCGTAAGGTAGTGAAATGTGAATGATTGGAAATGCATACCTTTGCTTTTGTAGACCGTGCTTGCAGCACATGAGCTGTGCACAAAGGTGCCGTAGAAACTGGAGTTATCACTCATCTCCGGAACTGGCTCTAATTCTGGCTTTCACCACAAACTTCATGGCTCCTTTCATGGGTGATTTTGCTTATTCTCCAGCACCCCTGTTGCAAATGGCCTGAGCACTTCAGACAGCTCTAAAGAAGAAAAGTGAAGATGAGAAATATTTTGTGGCGAAACTACCCTTACAATATAAATATTTAGAGGGGCATAAGTTCCTGAGGTGTTTATTTAAAAGCATCTTCAATTTACAGTCAGGTCCAGAATCACTGCATAATATCCCAATCATGGAAGTAGTAAGTCAGTTTACACATAACAAGTTTTCCCCTTGTATTTATCTTTCCTTACAAAAAATAGACATTTGAGTATAAAAATATTGTGATTAAATTGGGGAATTAGTTGGCTGAGCGCTTAAACAATTCCCCTACCAGAAAAAGAAGAACTATTTAACTAAAAGAGTCAACGTCTTCTCTGAGGATGCTTTAAAAGATTATTTAAATCTTATAAATATTTAAAGACCTGTATAGAAGTTAATGGACTTTTAAAGAAAAACAAAACAACAATGTGTTTATGAGCAACAGCATCTTATCTTCTACAGAACCAATTAAATAAAAGAGTAAATCCTATGTTGTGACATTATTTTGAAAATTACCTTGGTTGAACTAGATTGTATCTCTGCTGAGACGCAGTCAGGATTTTGCTGGAAATAACACAGGTGCATTTCAGCTGAAACAGGTAAAGCTCCTGCTACGGGAACATCCCATGGCCTTAAAGAATCAATGTGAGGATGTAGGTTTCCCATCCTTCCCTTTCTTTGCTGCAAATAGCAGGCTGTGGCCAGTATCTGATCCTCATGCCCATTTTACATGCTTGAAGACCAAGACCAGACCTTCATGCTTTAAAAGAGTAGTCATTATGTTTCTGAGGGGGTTAAAAGAGGAACTAAATCTGATTAACTTTGTAAATAAAACTACTCAGCGCAATCACTTGTTTCTCCCTGATGGTAGTGACTGAATATAGTGAATATTTAAAAGTTCATTTTTACACAGATCCTTGGGGATTTGAAGGTGAGCACATATTCAAGCCTGTGGAGTGGTGATTGGTTAGATGGGGCCTCACATGGTGTATCTTGGTCACTTGTGAGGAAAGCTTCCCAATTTCTACAAAATCTCAGCTTTGACAGAAGACAAATAAATCCAAACACCTCCCACTTTTATGATTCAAACCCACCTATTTCATTACCTCTCTCTGTGTTGAATGAGCATTTTCCACTTGGTAATTAAGCTTGACCATGAAGACAAAAAGCATAATTTGCACATATTTTTAAGACAAAATAATAGTCTGATTTCGTTTACTTCAACACAAACCTGGTGTGCACCATGTCTAAGTCAGAGGAGAGAAAAGGCTTTGTTACTATTACCCTTGAATCTGTAGAAAGTTTAAAGTGATGCGAATAACGTGTGTGCGGGGGGGGTGTTTTTCATTTTTTCCAGTGTTCTGCTTTATTCTCACTGAAGGCATTGACAAATGTTAAGATGAAACCTCAGCTGAAGGAGATTCTGCAGAAATACTGGCCCCCTAGCAACACTGTTACTATGCACAAGGAGTACATAAAACCTTATTCCCCTAAAAGACCGTGTTTGAGAAGGGAATAAAATTTTATTTTCTCTTTAAATAAAGATAAGGTGCTTGCAAATATTTCACGTACCTCTAAATATACTGTAAGCACAATTTGAATAGAGGCAGGATTCATAATATAAACTCAGAACAATGACTGTGGGTACTGAAGCAGATAACTAGTGGAACCAGAGATACAGATCTTTTCTGCGAAAAGCATGTTTCCACCGCTATGAATTGGGAGAAACAGAGCATTTGATTTTGATTCCAGAGAAATAGAAGTAAAGAGGACAATAGCATCCACAAAGGGGAGCTGCTATAATAAGGGAGGGCACATGGATGAGGAAGGGTTTTGGTGGCCTAGTTATCACCCAGGAGAGGCCTAGGCCTGCACAGAGAGGTGTTCCACAAAAGGCAGTCCTGCAAGAAAGCTAAGTGAATAGGAGAGGAAAATGAATCTTTTCACTGGCCAGATGAAGGATGCACTCAGAACAATGTGCCTCCAGGAATAAATCCTCTTTCTCTTCTCTCAGCACCTTACGTAGGAACCAGAGCCCACAGGGTACTAATGACTGCAGTGAGTTAATGAATATGTGCTGCATTAGTTCAGCTTATGAAGCATCCAGCAATTTTTTAAAACTATGATTTATCCTCCAAACTCTTGCTAAGGAAGAATCATATCACTATACATTTCTAAGGAAATTCTTTGATGTGTTGCTCTTAGTGATTGCATATTCTCTCTTTATTGACCAAAGCATTTGTGAGTTGGTGTATAATGCAGTACAGGTCTCACCAGGCTTGTGAAAACAGCTTCGCTATGATGCATAGGGTTGTATCCTTATACATTTGGTCACCAGAAAAAAGGGGGTTCTTTCTTTTCCAACAGCACAATGCACACAAAAAGCAGACTGGGCTGCTGCGAACTTAACGAAGGGTCATCCATGCTGATATCCTGGGAAGAGAGACTCAAGCTCTGCTGCACTCCATCACTGTGAACCTGGCAGGGCTTTGGCACTGACCAGCTGTAGTGCACAGTGAGTCATTTTGATATTCAGAAATGGCTATTTTGCACCCATATTTCCCATGGAAACAGAGGTCTGAGTCCCAAGTAGGTGTACTGTAGAACCCCAGCACTGCTGCCATCACCACCTGATAGGGACACGTACCCAAACAGGTTCACCAGCTTCTGCCACATCCTGGCAGAAAGAATACGAATAAGCCTTAAGAAAAATGTGGGATTTTTTTTCATCTCTAAAATAAACACCTTTTCCAGCAGCAGGCTTAGTAGCTTGTTTTACTTTTCCAGCTGAGCAGACTCAGTGCAGATGCAGCCTAAAGTAGTGCTTTTCATATGGACACCCACATTCACAAGTCTCTCTCATTGTTCGTGCTTTCCACAGAGGTTACCAATTACACTGTGTGTCTTACATGGCAACTGTTTACAACAAAATTACATTGTTTATATATTTTTCCTACAGTTAACAAATTATCTTAAATGTCAAGTTGCTTGATACAGAAATAAGGGAGCCTACTGTATGCTTTAAAGCATTACAATTGTTGGTAAATTGCACTCAGTACAGAATTATAGACATTTAAACACCATTCAGAAGGAAAATACTTTCCCAAGGGATTCATCTGACATCATAAACTATGAAAATGAAGGCTTAGCCATTTATAAATGTCAGCAGAACAAAACCACCCCATCTTTTGAGCACAATTAGTCACATGCAGTTAACTGTTTAACACTTGCACTGTACTGCTATTGATCTCTTATTGCTTTCATGAAATTAATGTGATAGTGGTTCATTTATCATTAATTGTGCTGTGAGCTTCAGAGGGGATTGAAAGCATGAAAGAGGTTGGCTCATGGACTGGACCCAGCAGTTTTTGCATAATGAGTAACAGTGAGCCACATCTATCTTTCTGCATGCAAGAACCATCCATAAACATCATTTTTGTCCTCACCACTGTCTTCTGTGTCACTCTGGCAGCCCTTTTCGTCAGCTAGGCCCATTAGGGACTTAAAAANGTTTTCATACAGAGATGTTGCCAGTTAGGGGCTGTGGCTGGCTTGCAGGTGCAGTTCAGGGCAGCAATGAGCCAGCACCTACTCCTCTGCTCAGCCACTGCTCCATGGTAGGAGCATCAGTACAGCAAGTCCATCTCAGCTCCACAGGCAGGTTGGTGAATCCCAACAGACAGCTTTAGATAAAACTCACCACCCCAGGAAGTTGTTGGTGATACACTGACCAGTGCCTTTTCTCCTCAAGGCTGATTCCCCGCCTGGGAAGATGTTGTGACCTGTCTGGAAACCTGCCATACTACATGGGTATATGTACGGTTGCCACTTCCCCTCACTCTCCTAATTGTCTTCCATAAAAAAATACAGCTCTGGTGGGCAAAAGTGCCTCATTTCAATGGCCTTGTTTTCCTCCTGGAGTCCTCTTTGCTCACACAATATACATGAGAAGAGATAGTCTCCTGCCTCCATGCCTGTCACTTTGCTTTCTGACACTGCACTGCTGTATTTCAGCAGTGGGAGAGTACGGCCTCTTCCATAAAGTAACAGCTTGCTGGTACTTGGTACTTCTGATAGAAATCCTTGTTTTTTTCCAGAGTTACAATGATAAATCATAAATGTTTGCTCTGGTCTTAGTAATGAGTATCATTCTAATGTTTCAGAAGAGCCTCATTAGTGCTCTTGCCTGTATTTACCCTATTTAAATGGAGTAGCAAATGGGATAGACAATTTACACAAAATTGTACTAGTAAACCATAACCCATCCGTGTATCACACTTTAGTGGTGTTTTTCTATGCCTTTCCAGCAGCAGGTCATCAGCCACTGGAGAAGGAGCTTTACTACTAAATATGATGATAATGTAGTATGATTTGCACTTGCTTCATACATATTACATATTTTAGATGGATAATAAAAAGTGTAAATACCTGAAAAAAAAGGAATAATAGGTTATAATACCTAGACAAGCATTCCAGAAAGAGAAAGAAAAATATAGTTGTTGAGAAATATTTTGAGGAAATCTTAACCAAACAGTCTTAAAACCGAATGCAGAAACAGGAATTAGAACAGCCCCAAGAAGCATGCCATTTCCAAGTATTTCCTTTCAACTAACTTGTGATTTAGAAGATGAGCATCCTATGTGGACACATTAAAAATGAGATTAAATTGGAAGAAGGGAAAGGAGAAAGGAGGGAAAATGTTTGAGAGGAGGGAAAAGTAAAAGAAATGCATGCCTTAGAAGCAGTAAATTGTCACTCAAGTGACAGTGACAGGACTATGACAGGTAAATAGAAGGACTTTTTTCCCAAGACCAGAACCATTTCAAGAATATTTCAATTTTTCTTATTTACATTAATATGTAGTTGATCATTAGACTATGAAAAATAACAGTAACAATTTTCTTCAGCTGCAAGGACAGTCAGTGCTTATGAAGGAAGATTGGTCTACAACAGCCCAAAGTCCACAAATAGCTGATGACTATTGGCTGGTCCCAGTAAAGCCCCTGCTCTCCAGGTGTGCCTGTTCTACAAACTGAAGGTTGGATTTGTTATAGCTTCTTTTCTCTGAGCTTTTTATATGCGATACCAGCTCATATATCAGATCACATTTCATTATCTTTTATGGTAATATTTGGGCCGTATATCATACTTTCTAATAAATCTTAGCTTTGCCAGCCCAGCAGACTATCATAATGTTACCTTTCAAAATACTGCTTTCAGCAGTGGATACACAGGGCTGCATCTTTCACGTGGGGTTTTTTGCAGTTTATCAAAATGAAACATGACATCTACTGTAAATGATATTCCCATTTAGTGCTTAATGATACATCTGCTTCCTATCATCCACAAATTCTGATGGTTTGCTAAACAGATATTTTGTTTAGTGACAACCTCTATGCCAACTGAGGGTTCATTATCTTCAGCCTGTCAGCAATGGAAACTGATGCAATTATGAGTTGGGACTATGACCTAAAATAGCTCAGTTATTACAACAACAACAAAGCTTACAAATACTGGATTTAACACCACGCTGACTTCCAGAAAAAAAGATTAGCTTTAAAATTTGAGCACTGCTATTGTTTTCCAATCTAAGGGTAAAAAAAAAAATGGTGCTCTGCCAATAATAACTTGACCCAGAAGCAACCACTGTTGGCATGGAAAATGTGAGAGAGAATATAATAATACCTTTTCATTAGCTTCTGGTGTACTTGATAAACCATGTGGACACATTCAGAATTTCATGGGATTTGGGGGCAATAGAGCATAGAAAAACCTGTTTCTGCAGCCCCAATCTGTGCCCTGTTCCACAGTCTCTGGGCTGGTACCACTTTCTGCTGTCAGGTGGGCAGAAGGGCTCAGCACTCAACATTTAGGCAATCATTTCCCAAGGATTTTTGACTGGCAGAACATGCAACTTACCATAGATCTAAAGCAAGGTGTAATTTTTGCAAGTTAAGCTGTAAAAAAATAGCTAAATGCAGTTTATTAATTTCTGCCTAAATTAACTTTATATTTCTTCTTTCTGTTTCCCTCTTAGACTCTAGAATTTTTCAAAGAAATTTTCTAAACTTTGATAGAATCAGTGGAAGTCTCAGTGCTGTAAATTAGCTCTTACCTCCACTGAGACAATAACCTGAAGGAGTTAAATATACACGGTTTTGTTGTCAGGCATACTCAGTAAAAAACCCCACAGTCATGTGATTGGGATCCTGACTGTATATCCAGAAAAAAGAAAAAAATCTCCAGCTTCATCACTGGCTTTTGGCCAGGCTGGTGTGTGGGAAGTGGGCACGGCCGCCTTTCTCCATTCCAGTCACTGTGGAGGTCATCCTAGGGAGCAGGTGGCTCTCTGGCCATCACTCACAAGCCTCACTCACACACCTCTCTGACAATGCATTAAGCTGTTACAGGCTGACCATGATCCTGAGCATCTCAGGGACATGGCCTTGTCAAAATAAAGTCGACTTCTGAATGACACTCCAAATATTAAGGTGCTACTGGAAGAAGGCAGGTTTACTTAATGTGAGCCTTTCAGCTGAATTTACAACCATTGCCACGCTGACATCTGGTTAAAGGAAGGAGACAAATCATTATTTTTTATCTTACCTGTCACTCAGTCCATTTCCTCCTTAGAAAGCTGACAGCTCACGAGTCACGCCCTTAGAACAATGTTTTGGCACCTGTTCCAAGGGACAAAACACCAATCCATTGTTTTGAAAGATACTTGGATATTTTATGAGAAATTTATGTTGTTTAAAATATTACCTCTTCTAAGTGTAAAGTCTTTGGCCACTTGAGAAGGCCATACCTACGCCCTTGCCCTAAGTCTCAAGCTCTGAGCTCAAGCTCTCTGGCTCTGCCAGGATGATCTCTTCTTTCCTGACACCCCAGGAAGGCTGGGAATGAGGCAGTTGTGAGGAGTGCAGCCATTTCTATATATCCCATCCTAGACTGGGGACTGAAAGCTGGATCCTGTCTCCCGTCCCACCCAGGCCACCAGAATGATGCTCATTTCCCTGTGCTGTGGCTGTCTTTGTCTGCACAGTGACACTTGTACTTTAGCTGCCACCTGAAGGCCATGCCTCAGCCCTCTGCCTCCTGCCACCACTCCAGCCCCGCTGCTGTGTGCCAGGGCACAGGGATGCTGCTTGGAGCTAAATCACCATGCTAACATTGCATTTGCCTTCATTTTCCACTTGTTGTTCTTCTCCAAATTGGTTTTACTTGTCTCCCTCCAGTTCAGCTGTCAAATGAATAAATAAAAGTAATAAAAACATACATTACCTCAGACATGTCCCACATAACTCTAGTTCTTCACTACATTCTCAGACCCACCCTGAAATTGCATGCAAACTTCTGCAGTTATTAATGGAAATTCACTTCACAGGGACAAAAATCTCCAACTCAGCGGCAGAAGTTACATTAAAAAGAGTTTGTCCATGTAAAGTTCTTGATGAAAGGAAAATGTGACAGCCAAATTGCCTTCTCTCATCTGTATTCCTACTTGGCCTTGCACAGACTCCACGAGGTGAATGGAAGGGCTCCCATTGATGTCAGTGGGCTGGGGATCCAGTTCTTGATGTCCATGCTTTGAGGGATAAGAGAGCAAAGAACACCTCTGTGCTGCCTCTATCTAGGTAATTTTAATTGTGTAGTGGAGTGAAACAGCACCTGTACCTAAAGGATAGAAAAGGGAATGTTAAAAAGGGGTTGTGGAGTGCTGCAAGACAGGGGGAACTGCCTGTCAGTGAAAATAATGAGGAGTCTAGGAGGTGTGTTTGGTGTGTTTTTTAGAGGATGTTTAAAAAGCTGCTGCCTATTTTCTGTGTAAGTGCAGTGTTGATTTTAGTTAATGTGTACAGTGGATGTGTATGTCCTTCCTCACTGAGATGGAGACATCTGCTCCTCCCCAGCTCTCCTCCTCCCTGGCCAGCAGCTTCTGCTGGACACAGCTCCCAACCTCTCTGCTCCTGAGAGCAGGACCTAATCACCATCTATCTGCATCTAAATGCAGGGTGATTTCCCCCTTTCTATCTCCATGGGAATTGCCCCCACATGCATCATCTGCAAGACCAGCCTGAGCACGCTGCATATCCCTGATGATATAGGGAGCACATGCCTAGAGGATTAGCAAGGCTTCATGCCACAGGGAGCTGCAACTACTGCAATTTCCCCTCGGGACAGGAGATCCAGTCTATCCTGCTGCTTGATCCTTAAAATAACCTCTCTATTTTCCTGCTTGCAAACTAGTTTAATTTTCTGAAGATTAAATTCTCTCTACATTAATGACGAAGGAAATCCGCTTTCTTGCAAGAAGTTTCTTTAACATTTCCCTCGGCTACAAACAAACGTAAGCTTTGAGAAGCTGTCTTTTAGCAGGAATGCCTGGGACTTGGAAATGCTCATACTCTTACTGGTATTACAGGTCACTGCCCTTCTCAGCACTTACCAGAGCTGAAACACTAAACAGCTTGTTATTTCTGTTTAGAAATGTGTATCTGCTTGCACCCGCTAGTAACCCTAGTGTAGCAAGGAAAGATTAAACATTCAAGCAATTTAGCTTAGTTCCAGTTCATTTTCAATTAACTGGAAAAAATCCTCTCAGACATAATAGGCTATTTTTGGTTGGAGGTTAGTTTATTTGTCTGACAAAAGTAAGTATTTGGGATTACAAGCTAAACTCACTAATGTTACAAATGTAGTTTACTAAATAAAAAATGTTCAGAAAAAAGCACAGAGAATTTAAACACTGATTTCAAAGGTATTTCCCTAAACGAAATCCATACAAACCATTTCAGGGAATAGACTGTAGTATTGTTATACAAGGTTTTATTTCCTAACCTCTAATCTTTCCATATGTTCATTTGCTATACTTAGAATGTAAAACCTGCTCTGGACCAATTTAGCAAGGTCAGCCTGTCTTTTCTGATACCGTTCTTTGCTGTCTTACCCATGTTAAGCTGGGAAGGTTTATCCAAATGCCCATTTTCCTTAACATATTAGGCAAGATGAAGTCTTCTGAAGACATCTTCCTGACTTTACAGGCAGGACCAATATTTCCCAAGAGACTCCAGGGAAATCAGAAGGTTGGCTGGCCAACACCTTCCACTGAGGTTTAATATTGTGTCATCAAACAAAAGCCAAAACCTAGTCTCTTCACAAACTGTTAGAGAAGTGAAAGATTCCTCTTCATGTGGCAAAGGAAGTCCAGCAGTTTTCACAGGTAGAAAATCAGAAAGTATAAGGGTGAAGAGGAGAGCAGATGCACACCAGGATTTTTCAGTAAAATCTCATATTGATAGCTAAACTTGAAAACACACATATCTCTGTTTAACTGGTTTTTCTATTAAGGAAGCCTTTCCAAATGACCTTTCTCCAAAACCAGTAAGAACTCAGACTAGAACTTCCTGCTTCACCCACCCCCAAGCTGCTTTTATGTGTTTCTTTTTTGTCTTTGAAAACTTATGAAACCATCCTCTTTTTTTTTCATGGAATCATAGTGTTTTCTGTAAAAGATAGAAGCCACTGATGGGCATATATCAGTGAGCTGCATTTAGAAAGGTGGAATGAAAGAAAGAGGATAAGAAAAACCTGAAAAATATGGAAAGTCCCACAGCATTTATAAGCTGTCTGATACATTTGTCATTTACACATCTGGCAAGAACTCTGGTGAGAAGTAATGAGAAAGTTACAGAGGTACGAGGAATCAGCAGTGCAGAGGACATTTTGCATCTGTGAGAAATGCAGGAAAAAATTCCACCATTCTCTCATTCAAGCTGTTTTGACAGAATTAAAAAGGAATACTTTGACAAAACAAAAAAGCATCATAGTCACTTTTCCTCCAGCAGTTCTCATTGACCAAGCATTTCGTCTTGCCCAGTGACAGAAGGAAAACTGTGTATCCAGCTCCTCAGAGACACAATATGTTCCAGTTTCAGGGCAACCTGTGTTTAGGAAATCAATTGAAATGAGAACAATAAACATTTAAGATCATCGGGGAGCTAATGATCCTCTTACAGCCCAAAGACACCACAATTATAGTAATCTTTACACAAGACTGAGGACTGCAGCTCCTACCCTGAGCACACGTGGGAAGCCTCCCACAGGGCTGAGTGCTCCTGACAAGCCAAGGTGTCACAACAGAGCTGCATCAGAGACAGATGTAGGACAGCCACTCTTCAGCCACGAAAGGGAGGTCTGGTTGGTGCCATGCTTATGATGAATGGACACATCTTGTCTAGAAGGTATTTTTGTCCTTTTTTGTTCTTTATTTCTGACTCACCTGTACATTATTTTGGCATCTTTGTGCTTTGCCATCCTCCATTACAAAATGGAAAGACAAGGAGACAGGAAAATAACCACTCTGGGACATGGCTGGCTGCATCTAGGCACAAACCCTTGTTGTGTGGGCAGGTTTTTCCTATAGAAAGCTGCATCTTTGGGGTGGGGTTTCCTACACGAAGCTGCCTTGGTGCCCCGAGACCCAGCCTTGCCCATCACCTCCCCATGCCCGGCCTTTTCTCAGACTCTAATATGGAAATGCTGATAAGGTTCAGATGTGGAGTTGGCAGCCATAAGTCCCATTCCATGCTCTGCCTGCCAAAAAGCTTCAGAAACCCAAACATGCTGAGATTTAAAGGATTTCCAGTGACAGAAGTTTGATTTTTCTTTCCTTTGGCAAATCTATTTAGTCTTTCTTAGTTGTTCTGGATAGACAAACACCAATTAGAATCACACACTTTTAGATTCACACCTGAGTCAGAAATTTTGCTCTAGTTTTCTAATTTTATCCACTTGTCCTGCATAGCTTGTTTATCTCCTGTATTCTTCCAGCCCACTTCTGTTTGCTTCGTGATTTGTCTCTTAGCACATTGCTATGCCACCTTCCTAAAAATAACGCTTAATTTTCCTACAGAGAGCTCTGCCACCCACCACTGCAATTTATAAAGACCTGTCACCACATTCAAGTGCCAATCTTGCTCTGTGAACAAGTACTGCTCAATGGTGCTATACATCCTTCTGAAACTTCAGATTCTGCACTAGATCTGACAGAGCCAGGCTAGGATAGGAACATTTTGAAGTCAAAATTGGATGGATTGGAAGGAGGTGGCATCTTTCTTGCAGAGTCTGTGTCCCATAGACTGATTTTTCCATCTGCCTGCTGTCCCATAATCCACATTCACCCTCTATACAAGAATTCATCTGTTTTGCATCTGCAGAAACAGAGTGCCATAAATAATTTACCACCTCCCCACTGCAAGTCAGCCTCTTTCTAGAAATTTGTGTGAACAAGAGACATTTATCAGGTGCTTGATATATGTTTTCCCCCTTATTCCACTTGTTCAGAGCCCGCCTCCTCCCTCCCTAGCAAAACCAAAAAACCAGTGACATACTTAGTCCAACAGGAAATTTCTATTATTTACTTCAAAGAGCATCAAATATGAATTTGGAACCTGAATACTAAGGTGGCCCATTCTTGATGAAAATATTACACCTGAGTAACTACTTTACAGAGTTATACTGACAGAATTAGCCAAAGCTTACTCACCCTCCTCTCCCTGTCAATGCCCAGATGTAGAATCCCAATTTATGCCTTGCTGAAGATCCCCTAGTCTTCAAAACACAGAATTAGATGGGTAGTTAATAAACTATGCCAATGCTGAAACCACCTCTTTTGCCTTAATTACTGACTGGATAAAGACAAATTTGTAGAGATTCTCTGCAAAATAGGCAATTGCATTTAAGAATATTTATCATTCTTTAAATGTCCAGATCGTAGAAACTCTGGTTAAAACTATGAGGTCATACCTCTTGCTCTGTATTTCCAGCATAAGTTAAGGTTTGCATAGTAAGTTATTTTAAGCAGTGAGCAGAGTTAAGTAGAAGTCAAAACTGATGCAGTTTGTCTTTCCTAATCAAAAAAACCTCACAGAAAATCCTATGACAACCACCACTGCAAAGCTCCAGTGCTATGCTCATGAAAGGAAACCAAATGACTTCCCAGAAAAGAAGATGGGCATCTCAGCGGAACCATTTTAATCTGAAAAATAGCAAATTGTGTGACTGAGTGATTTGACTCCAAAGCAAAATTTATGCAGTGAGGACTTCTGGGAACAGCTGGGTAATGCTCAGTCCAGAGCCCAACTACTGGGACTGAGGGGTTTTTTTCCCATAGAGACTCTTTTGAAAAAACCACAAACCACCCCAAGTCTGAGATAGAAATCTTAATTTTTCATTTGTAAGAGGATTTTCTACAATTTTCTGATTGGTTTTCTCATTTTAACCTTCCTACAGAATTTGCACCCTTTGACCTCTATTAGATTTTGCACATGGATTTTTCTTTACTGTAACTTAAAATATTGAAATTCCTGACAAGTTTTAGGAGAAGGGACTTGAGGTTTCCTTTAACAAAGTAAAAAAGTTCGAGACGGAAAATGTTTTTCTGACTCAACCAGAGCTCTTTTGTATATGAAGAATTTGAGTCTGATGTTACTCTCGTGCTGGAAAAAATGTAAAGTCTTTGAAGTCACTCCATCAAAGTCAAAAACTACACAGTAATGAAGAAAAAAATGAGCTGTTTGTGTCTTCTTTTTTGTCTGTTTCTTGCCTTAATCTGAAAAAAATAATAAAAATCACTTGATTTATGTTTGTTCTTTGTGTATATAAGGCATAAAAAATACATTCGAATATGCAGACCAAATACAGTTCTGATAAAAAATTCAGGATTCTTTCCTTTCATTTTCATGGACTGAGTTTCAGCTTTTCATTTTGATTTTTTTTTTTTTTTTTGGAATTCACATTTTCCAGTGTGGTCTCTTTTATTTGGTTTATTAATATTTCTCATGTCTTGAACAGAAATGACAGGTTCTGCTGCACTTTTGACGCTGAGAATCAAAAACATATCTTGAATCAAAGTAAATGAAGCTCACCAGTTTCTCTCCATTCTGTACCTTATGACATAAATGTGAGTCATAGCTTTGAAGCAATCATGAACTTGGATGCAGTGACTGTAAGGAACACATGAATAAAGGGGAAAAACTAAACTCAGAAGAGGACTGAATTAACTAAAATGAATTAACAATTTTCCAAGAAATTAAATTAAATTAATTTTTTACAGAAAGAACTGGCAAGTGATTTCAAGTGCATAAATAAAATGTTAAAAGTAGAATATTGGTGTTTTACTCTAGGATGTTCATTCACTGGGAAAAAACCCCACTGTATTTAAAGTCTGAATAGTTTTTTGGTTTTTGTTTTGTCTTTTTAAAAAAATTATGTTAAATTAAATAACAGTGATTATGTCGAGGAAAACAAAGAGATGAACAAGGCACACATTTTGGCAGGGGCTGAATGTAGCTGTGCCAGATTTTTCTCCACATAAAGATCATACAAACAAATTTTAAACTGAATAAAAACGTCAGAATGGGCTGTTGGGGCATGTGGTGCAACCACTGCCCGGACTGGCAGAGGGCAGAGCAAAAGGAAAAGCCAGAGCTGGCGCCCCTCCTGTGCCCTTTCCAAGGTCTGCAAGGGTCACCACGAACTTGTTTTCTCCTTCAGTTTGGGTTTGAGGGTCGGGCTGCCCTCCCTTTCTTTGCTCTGTTATTTCTGTGCTTACAGTTAAGCACGCAGAAAGCACTTGGAATACTTTTCAGTGACTTCTGGTATCTCTGTGGAGGATTCCTCAAACTTCCACTGGCTGAACCTTGGCTGAACACAGATTCCCTTCCTCTTGCCATCCTGGAGATTTTCCTACCTCATAGGGCTGGCTTAAGCTTTTTAACTGTACCAGACTAGCAGCAAATTACCCCCAACACGCTGTTATCAAGGCTTCATGCATGAAGGCACGCATTTTCATTAAAAAAAAGTCTCTCCCCTGCAGAAGAGACGTGTTCCAGGTATTCTGAGGCTTCAAATATACACTGAGCAAGTGGTTTCCCACGGCCTCTCATATCTTTTGACTTATAGTGAGCCCTTGAGAGCAGCTTTCCCATTTCTGCCATGGCAAGGTACCAGCAAGGACACAAAAGTGCCAGCAGGAAGGTTACTGCAGCTGTACCTTGAGCAGCCAGGGACTTCATTTCATCCACCTGCACAGCTGGAGAGCTGGCACCAGCCAAACCCTGAGTGCCTGGGCTGTGCCTGGGCTGGTTTCAGGCCACCAAGAGCAACTGTGCAGCCAGTGTGATGGAGGAAAGACTGAGAGACTTTCCCTGTTTCAAATGTAGAAAATATTGTTCATCCAAGTAAATCATAAATATACTCTTAGAGAAAGCAGCAGCTACTGTGCTCACAAGAAGAGAAGCAATGGAAATTGCAGTAGGTGATGCAATGGTCTAAAATCACGAGGGACAAGCCAGTGGGGTACCAGGAAGTACACTTAGAGTGACATATCTTCATTTCTGAGGAATCTGTCCCTCTTAAGGGCTCAGCAACACTTGTAGTGCTTGGCATGCTGACCTAAATCAAACTGACTAGAGAAGTCAATTTGCTTTCATTTGGGTAGGGAGAAAGGACATGTTTTCATATCCCTGATCTCTTTGGGGATCTGAATTACCTTTCTTTCCTTGCAGTCCGAAGAAATATGTGTTCATTTCCTATGCCTGTGCATGGTTAGTGGCTCCTGGGGGAAGGAAAAAGATGTTCTCCTTGTTGCCTGGCTAGAATTTTAGGAGTCCCCAGAGGCGTTGCACTCCTGTGCATCCTCAGGAGGGCAACTGGCACACACGGGCACAAGTGGATCAGTGAAAGATACTGTTCAAAGGGAGAGGAACTTTGTAAGTGATCTGTCATCATCACACACAGGACCTAGAGCTGCTTTTGCCAGTAAGATGCAAACAGCACGACTTTTGGAAGAGAACAGTCATGAAGCAGCCGTGCTGAATACAAACACACAGCCCTGCAATAGGGGTGGTAGCACAGCAGGAGCAGGAGGAAAAGTGCAAGTTTCAGTGCTTCTTCTAAAGCGATATTTAAAGGAAAAAGAAGAGGCAGAAGTGTCAAAGAAGTGTCTTTTAATTATGACAGGGAAAAAGATTGTAGCTATATTAGCATGGAAGATGTAAAACCTATTTTGCAAAAGGGATTTTTACAAATTTGACTTCAAGTACAAAAATGTTAAAAAGCCTCTCCCGTTTCAAGATTTTCTAAAAATAAGCTGAGAGGAAGTTTTGTTTAAGAGCATAAGGCTTAAGTGCAATATAATTGAAAGAAGATTAGCTTTCTAAGAATATAAAGGATAATCAAAATTAAAGAAACTCCAACAATCTTTTAATCCTGAATAGACTTAATAATTTCAAAATATATCTTCCCACATCACCTTTCTGGCCCATCCTCCAGTTTTGATATCAGTGGCATGTTTGCAAAGACTATGGAGACTTCAGTGAAATTACCTCCTCTGATCAAAACAAAGGTTTCCCACACTTCCCATGTCTTGCTCCATCTGTGGTGGTAAACAGACAATATAAATAGACTGATCCCTTTCACTCTCCCTCTCACTGACTAAAATGCAATCAATACCTCATCATCCTTTCTCCTGCACAGCAATGCATAGGTTGTTTAGCTTCTAAACACAACTATTGAGAACGTCAGCATCAAAGAAAATGGCAGGATTGTCCTGCACTAATGCGATTCTGGCCCTAATGTGATTGCCTGTGAAAAAAGGTTGCCTCCATCCTTCTGATACCCAAACTGCATCAAGCCTTTACCAATTCCTTCCTTTCTGGCCTGCAATTGCTTTCTTCTGCTGTGGGAATTGAAGAGGCTCAATATTCCTTTAATAATCCCTAATGGAAGACCTCCAACAGTTACTTCAGCAGCTCATGTCCAACAGGATCTCCTAGTGGGATCCACTCAGCGTATCACTGCCAGAGCTGTGGCACAGGGAAGGGGGATCCTGGGAACACGTGCCTCCTCCATTGTGCCCAGAGGAGGTCAGGGGAGAGGAGGGTCTGGAGCTCAGATTCCTTTTAGAAAGTTTTCTGTGAACTCCCTCCACTGCAGACTAAGCGTTAATTTTTGTGGTGTGGGGATTGGTGGCACACAGATCATTGTATATTCTTGGAAAAAAAGAGAAAGTCCCCCCCACTTCTGAATGCCTAAATCTCAGTTTCAGGATGAAGATGTTTAACAGGTGCACTCCTGCTTAATTTGATTGAAACTCTTAACGCTGCAAGATTTTCACTAAAGACCAGCTCTGTTGTGCTTCTTCACAAAGAACAGGCATTTCTGGTGTTCAGTGCTACTACACTTCCTGGCAGTTTCTGTGCTCTCCAAAACATCTGCAAAACAGGTCAGGTGATCTTGTCCACTGTGTGAAATATAATTGCAAGATGCACAACTCAGAAGCATAAACCCATGCTCAGAGAACCTCAAAGTTTGTGTGATGGTGTTATCATACTCTGCAAAGCTGTTGACAACTGCCAAATACATTTCATTTACATTGAAGTCTGAGAAAAACATAATTAGCACCTCATATTAAAAAGAAAGCAACATGCTGTTGACAGTAAGCCAGGAAGCTGATAAACACAACTTCCTCGAATTAAATTTTCCTGAAAAACCTAGATGAGCACATAAATTCTAAAGAGGCTGGTGTTAGCAGCTGTGCAGCACAATCACAATGAAACTACAAACCCTAACATTATCACTTACTCTTATAATATATATTTTCAGAAGGTTTTCAAATTATATCAAGCAAATACAGTGTTTTGGGTTGGGGCCCTCTGAGTAAGGGATGGTTTGCTAAAATTAACTCCACTTAAACAAGAAGCACATCGTTGCTGACAAAATTGTAATTCGAGATTTGGTTGCCATCCGAGTGTACGGCTCAATTCAACATCTGCTGTGACTTCCTTTTCGGAGCTATGGACTACATTTGGAAATGTAGCTTTTCAAAATTGAGATTCCCTTAACAGGCACAGTTCATAAATCTGAGAGAAGATGAAGGGACCCATTCCTAAAAATATACCAGAAGGATGACTAGTTTCTTTGATTTGGTCCCAAATGCTAGCCCCAGTTATACCAACATAAGGTTACAGTGGGCTCAAGTGCTTTCAGTGATGACAACTGCCCCGGCAGAATGTTACATTTCTTCTGAAACTGACAGTTGAAAGGAGTAAGGGAAATATTATGAACAGAAACTCCCATTATCATTAATTCCAACAATTTTTGTGGATATCTCGGTATACCTGATATCATGGTGCAGCTCAGCAGTGATTGCGCAGAACTGTCTGCTGGCAGTTTGTGCAGAGGGTGAAGAAGGATTTTTCATTTCATGCATCATTTGCAACCCCCTTCAATAATTCAGCAAAGTCAATACATAGCCTTGGTGCACAGTTAGGAGAAAAAGCCTGAAGCAAACAAAAGTAAGTAATCCAGAGAGTGACCAAGCATAGCTAAATCCTTTTAAGCTCTGTTCCCCCCTGCTTCCCTGCCCTTTTGCTCCATACTACACGAGAGCATGTAATTGTTTGCACAAAGTTCATTGCAGTCATGGAATTTCCTTGACATAAATACATAAGGAACAGACTCCCCTGTATCCCACAGTCATTTTGAAGGATTCTGTAGTGCCTTTATTTGCTCAGACCATTCAGGGTTCAGACTGCTCGTTCCCCCATAGTAGAGACCAGAGAGTAGTCTTGGGAGAACATTTAAATTCCAAGAGTAAGAGGAAACTATCACTTAGACAAGTGTCTTTACCCTGACCTCTGCTTCTCAAAAAGGAATGACAGATGTGAGGAAAAACCTAACAAACAGAAACCAGGAATCACTGCAGAATTCACAGCCCATAGTCCTAGGTCAAAGAGGTCAGGACCAACTTCCACAGAACGACCGAAAGGCCAAGTTTGATACATTTCCTACTTCCCAGGTGTCAAATTCCTCCCTCAAGATTGGGCATGCCACGTAGCCATTCTAGAGCAGGCTGAATCAACAAAGCCAGACTTTCCTGAGAGACAAAGCACTTTATCCTCTATGGATTATGCTGGGTTTTTTTAACTCAGGAGCACAACATTCAGCCTGCCACAGCACCAAGTACATGGATGAAGTCTTGTGACCTTGACAGCCTGCATGACTGCTGAGAACACTACTAATGCTTCAGACTTAATAAGGGAGACAATCATTCCACAAACATGACAAGCAGCTCTAGAAACCCCACAGAACAGAGAAGAGCAGGAGTGGGTCTGGGACACACACGAGGCAGTGCTTCTATGTGGAGAGGAGAGTAAACTTTCTTACTCAGCACAGCACTCCTCCATTACTAATGGCTTTCTTTCATTCTCAGACACTGCTGGTAAAACAAGTCCTTCACTAATGGGGAAACAGAAAGGAAAGCCTTGGTCAACCACTGCAAGCAGGAGGCAGAGCTGGACTCAGAGACTGCTTGAGGAAAGACTCTTGGAGAAAAATACAGGCAGTGATCTGGGGGTTAATTTTTCTCAGTGTTTTCCTTTGAAAGAGGTTTCCTTTCCTGCTAAGAATTCAGACTTTTTTTCAGCTCCTGCTCCTTTCTCTTGCTTCAGCAGAACACAGCAAGCACATTTCATTTCCTTTCCTGCCTAGTGGGATGCTGAGGAGATGTGATCTCTGAATTGGTATATGTTTCAGCTGGCCCATATTTGCAGCAAAATTTATGACACATGCCAGTGCCTCCAGTAGCTGATTGGATACGGCCAGGGAAATGGAGAAAGCCTCAACTCACTGAGCTTCAAAAAATGAACTTCACTTAAATGATGTATTGTTGTTTTGCAGAAAAAAGGAACACCTGGCTTGTACAGTGGGGAAAAAGAACAAAATGCAACATTCATAAAAATGACTGAAAAGGGACTGGAGAATAAGGTTATTTTTGCTTCCACATGAGAGAACAAGCCACGAAACAGGGTTTGCAATTATAATCTGGCATATCTGTAGCTTTTGTTTGACATGATTGCATTGGCATGTCCACTAATTCAGTTTTAATCTTCATTAACACCTCCTGCATTTTTCAGAATAGATTCAGACTGTCTGATGCTTCCCATGTCACTTGGAAGAAGTATCAGGAAATTATTATTGCTTTTCTTATGACACTACATAATTACTTCTTCAGATATAAAAGTCATTTATATTGTATGAGTGAAATTTTGGTTTTGCTTTTCCCATTCTACATTTTCAGTGCAGATGTACTGGCTATACCCTCAAATAAGTGAGAGCAAAACCACATCAAGGAAAAAAAAAGATTTTTTTTCCGTAGCTTCAGTGCAAAAGATTTGCAAATAATTTTAGAATTTAAAATGTTGAAAAAGGAGCATACATTTAATTCAGCTAAAATAGGAGTTAACTGAACTTGTAACTGGGCAGAGAGAAGCAGAGAGGCGTGAGAGGAGAGTGAATGAGGAGAGAGGGCCCAAAGGTAATCCCTTATCTATCAAGCTCCAATCAGAATATGAAATGCAAAGTCTGTGCGTGTGTATCTGCTGGATAGATCTGTATTTATGTATACATACATAGAAGAATATGTAAATCAAGGCACATATTTTTAGCAACAGGATATGCTGTGCTACAACACGCACTAATTTGCCTTTTCCTAAATGGTACAGAAAAGCAAATCCTGTAGCAAATTCAGCATGAAGATATAGATGCCATATCATTCATTAAACCAGACCAGATCTTTGCTAATAAGTAAATAAACACAGCTGACTCTGAGTCCTATTTACATGTAGACTCCTGCACTCTGCACTGAGCAATAAAGAATTAGATTACTTTTAATGCTTGGTAAGTGTGTTAGGAGATCCTAGCACCACCACATGAGTGATGTTCCTAGGAGAGCAGGGGCACCTTATGGCTGTCCATTACAAGCATGTAAATAAGTGGTTCTGGCATACGAGCTACTGCCTGGGAGCATTAATAGAGTTACTGCCTAGAGATCCTAATTGCAAATGAGCAGCTTCACCTAATTGGTCCAGCAGTACTAACACAATCAAAGTATACCCATTTTCACTGGGAAAATGTGATGCCCGTTTTGGTCTGTGCTGTTCTTGGAGATATAAGTTGAGCCTTTGTTCTTGGTAAGCAGAATCCATTATGATGTCTATCTTATAAAGAATAATTGCTTGCCAGTAAAAGTGCTGGTCCCAAAAGAAATATATTCTGAATTGATTAGTACTCAACCACCCATGCCTCCATAGAGCTGGGGAGTTCTGTAATACCTTTCATAACTTTTCAATTAGATTTTGATTTGGGAGCATTCTTGCCTCCTGCCATGGAGGGAATTGTCTGGCAGAGTGCAGAGTGGAGCAGAAAGGAACTGTGAATCCTCCCAGCCCACTGCTGTCTGGGGGGCTATGACAGGCTGTGGTGCCCAACACCACGGGTTTGAAACTGCTAACATGGTATTTTCAAAATAAAAAGGGAATTAAACAGTGCTGCTAAATGCATGCCACTACAAGTGTCCCTTGGTTTTTAGTTTTAAACATTTGGTACATGAGTTCCTCAACATTCTGCTGCTTGGGGAGACACCCTTGCTGGGATAATTCAGTGATTGCAAGCATCACTGCTCTCCTATTTCCCTGGCTACAGTTGAACGATCTGCTAAGAACAATTCCTGAGACTTCTCTGGGCAATCCTACTCTGTGCATTAGTCTGTATAAACCAGGAGACATCCAAATTCCTGGCAGTCTGAGCTGCGGGGCCAGTAATTTTAGAGAATTACATATGGGCAAAGTATTCCAATGTAGAAACCACAGTCAGTTTCAAAATGATTTGCCAACCACAAAATGAAATAAACTGGCTGGATAATCTGTTCACAAAAATTAATTCCACCAATTTTACCACTTAATCTCCTGCCTCTCAAAAGGAGTCTGGAAAACTCACTGTATCAACATATACACTTTTTGAGAAGTATTATATGAGAAATGATCATCACAACATACCATCAACAAAGTTATAAAAGCACCTTGAATTTGTATTTCAATAGAGGAACGGAGATGGTCATATGCAAATTACACAAAAATATAATAACAGTGATTTCTTTGTATTATAGAGAAAACAAGACAATTTCAAGAGGCAATTTGAAAATAGGATGCCAGGCACACTGCTTTCATCAAACCAAAGATGAATTTTTTAACAAAGGCCTGATGGGCAGACCAAAATTTAGCCGCTGTTTCATCACAGTAATTATAGTGAAAATTTGAAAAAAATATGTAAAAATCACTACATGCAAAGAAAATTCCTGACCTGCTGATTCCAAAACAGTAGCCTATTTCTGTCTTTTTCAAACAACAACATGGTACAGCAGTTTCTAGACATTTTCAGGATAAAAGCCTGCTTCTTTCAAAAGCAATTACAAATATTTCATTAACTTTGGAAGAGAAGGAAAATGAAAGACTACTATTTTACCTTTATTTCTACCTCTGTATTGATTATGACAGCTTTAAAGTTCCTTTCAAATGTGAAGAAGTTTTCCTAAACAGCCTGATTCCTTTGCACAGTCTCCCTGTGGTGTGGATGTGCATAAGGATAACATAGTATGGGAAGCTGGGAAAACACATTCTGTGCAACCATCTCAGGATGCTCTTTCATACAGACAAATTGTCAGTGGAGAATCTTTAGAAGAAGCTTCCCAACTTAAGCCAGGGTGATTTTTCCTCTTATGCCATTTACTGATGATCTCAAAGCCTGTTTGCATCAGAAGGCAGTTCTGGCCAAGGAAACACAGAACTGCAGTTCTGGCTCCAGGGAATGCTTCAGCACTTGCTGATACCCAGGAGATGCTGGACCTGATTTGCTTTCCTGCCTGCTAACTCTGAGCTCACTTGTACAAATTCTCTCACATTCTTCAGAAGAAAACAATTTCTGAAAAAAATATGTGCAAACCAGCTTTTGGCAAAGTCGGTCAGTATGGAAGAGATTAATAAAATGAGTAACAAGTATGAAAGAGAGTCTGAGCCTCCCATGCCTTTGCTCCTGGGCAGGAGTAACACCACACTGCCTCCTCCTGAAAGCCACATCTCTGTAGGGCCTGGCAGCACAGGACTGTCCCCGAGGAAGGACACGAGCAGGTCACAGGTGAGCACTGCCTCAGGAGCTGCAGCAGCACCGGCGGGTGACTCTCTGAGGAGAGGACCCTGAGCTAGGGCAGGGCACCCTCCACTTGGGGATGACTCATGTCTCTATGCCACTTGACAGAAAATTAATGCCACCAGTGCACAGACCAGGGTCTTACTTTACTGTAATTCCTGTTTGATTTTCTCTGAAACTGAGTGATTGCTTTCAGAAAAAAGCACACTCCTTATCACTGCCTTCAGCAGCTCTGCTCTCAGGGAAGTGGCTTCACTGCCAGGATATCTTTCAGACTTCAAGCAGTCAGAGTGGGACACACCTTCTGAAGGACAGAAGGGTTGCCTTGGGCTTTTTGTAGCCACAAACCACCCACATTACATTCAGCAAGTATCAGCTGTGCACAGAAAGTCATTTTATATGAGCTGGCAAACAGCATTACCAACCCCCGCAAAAGGGCTGGAGATGAGGCCTCTGTATCTTTCAGCCTGTGGGCCAGCTCTCTGGGTACAGCCTTCTTGCTCTAGCCAGCATGAGGTCTCCTGAGAAGGGAATTTGGCCGATGCAGCTTCCTCTCCTCCCATCCTGCCCTGGTCAGCCGCTGGTTGTGAGCTGAGCCTCTCTGTCCCTCTGGCCTGGCAATGGTCTTGGCCACTCACTCTTGTTTCAAAAAAGGGCTTGATTTGTTGGCCAAACTGCAAGGTGGCTGCATAGATGTCCCTCAAAGAAGTTTTAAAGTTGTTTTGGTTTTTTGGTAGTGGGGTATTGAAGATGTTTTGTAAAAAGTAAGGATGAAAAGCTTGTAAAAGCGGTAACTTATGGGGAAATTAGAAAAAAAAAAACCCCAAACTCAGATTTTGTGCAGAATAGGAAATATATTGCTCCACTTCAGTCACTCAAGTAAAAGCTTAATCCTGGAATAAAGAAATCTTCCTTCATTCCAAACACTAAAGCCACAAGGGGTTGTCTCAGCCTTGGGATCAGCACATCCTTGGATTTTTGTGGCAGTTTTCCCCCCCAGTCTCTGCTGTGTCATGTGCAATTGAATTGTTCCTCAGATTACTTGTACTTTCCCAAGGAAAATACTGAAAGTGCAATAATCAAGATAACTTGTTCTACAAGCAGTGACACAACTTTTTCTCTATTTGGCATTCAGCTTCACAGCCTAATTAATTAGCATTTGTACAGCACTTTGAAAATATGAGATGCAATTGAAGTGCTAAGTATTATTATTAATATTAGCAGCACCACCATTTTGCTCTACTGAATGTATTTTCCAACAGACTTGCTACAGAACTGACGTGCTACAGACTTGAAATGCACTTAGAGCTCCTTCCCCATGTTTGATTACAGTAAGCCAAGTGGCTGGCACATCTGCATGGCTGCGCCATTTTTTTTAGTCTATTAAAAAAATTAAATCTCATACAGCACAATTTATTCTGAATCTGTCAGCAAGGTAGACAGATATTGCTTTGCAGGACAGTTTGGGAATTGTTTATGAAAAGGACTCTGAGATGCTTGACTGCCGAAGGCTACCTCTCATTTGTATGTATCCAAATATGCTATCCAGAGGAAAAAAAACCTGCTTCATGAGCTCTTGTATCTTTCCCATTTAGCACAGAAACTGCTGGTAGTTAAAAGGCACAAACACTTCTAAATAGGTGACTGATCCCTGTTGCCCTCAATTTAAAATATAGCTGTAACGTGTAAACTCAAGAGCTCCTGGGACACATCTTTCCATTTTGGTAGCTGCTGTTTTTGGCAGTGCCAAGAGGATATCTAGGATATCTGGCCTTAACCTTCTGAATTAGTTCCGTTTCAAAATCAATGACTTCTACCCCATGCTGGCTATTTTCTGCTCTCATGCTTGCTAACACATGCACAGGTTAGTGGCTACAATCACCATTTCTTCACCTGGCTGCTTATACCCACCACACTTTTATTTCTGAGCAAGCCAACCTGTTCTGCTCAAAGTAATTTGCGGTACCTGAGAGCTAAGTAACTCTTGGCTGCCTTAGGCCAAAGAGAGTCTGTAAATGACTGAGAGACTAAATCATTAATTTCCTGTGGTTTGCTTGTTGTGATGGTCCCAGAGGCTGTCACAGAACAGGATAGGCACCTGAGACATCGCTGAGTTGGTGTCTGGGCCGAGCTGGGGCAAACCTGACTGCAGAGGAGGCGAGGTGGGGCTGCCACGCTTTGTGCAGGAGCGCCTCAGGAGCGTTCTGGGAACCTCTCCTGACAGTCCTGCTCAGGAGTGCTGCCCACCTCTACGGGCAGAGCTGACTGGTGGCAGCAGGGACTCTCTGGGGTCTGCTTTGGTACCACAGTGCCCATTCCCTGCCTGGGTTTCACAGTGGGGAGCAGAAGCCCTGGACTTGCAAGAGATAGGCCTCCCAAAGCCTCACCCAGCTCATGTGTGCTACTGCGGGAGAAGGAATGAGGAGAGAGAGCAGGGGTCTGAACAGACATTTTTGGACATTTATGGCATAACTAAATCTAAATATTTTGCTTATTATGCTGCAAGAATTTCTACGCATATTGATGCCTTCTGTATTCCATATATTCTTGCCTCTCAGTTCCCACCTAACTCCAATTGTTCTTGCCATGCTGGTAGGAGAGGGGATTTTCACAGTTGCAAGGAAGCAGGAGAGGGGTGTTTCATAGTTGCAAGGAAGCAATAAATGCCATTTAATTCAATAAAAAATGAAAATGGGTAATAAAACTGGAAATTGTGATGCCACAGAAGTCATGGGGCCCAAGGCTGCACCCCAGACTGTAGAAACTGCCCAGTGTAATTAACAGGCAGGCACATACCCACAGCACAGCCAGGAGAGGGGTCAGAGAAGTCAGACTTTTTCAGACAAGTTAGTTAATGGATATGAGTCCAGAAAACAGGAAACCTGACAGCAGTTATTTCTCTGAAAGTCTTGAGCAGATGATGGATCACTACAGACAGATAATGTCCCTCACAGCAACAGCAAAACAGAGCAACCTTGAACTAGGAGAGGCTGACAATTGTCATTAAAAACATGGTATTCAATCATAAAAATATTTTGTGGTTTTAGTTCTTGTGAGTGTTTCACCCTCCTCTTCCAAATCCCCTGACACTGAGATAACACAGCCCTTCAAGATGCATAAGAGTGAAATACAAAGATTTTTCAAATATCAAAGCTGTGTGCTGCAGCATGCAGCCAGCTCTAAAGTGCTGATGAAGATTTGTTTGATAGCCTTCTGAATTCTGGGGATATTTCCAGAGCCAGAGACATATTAGAGAGGCTGATTCATAAAGCAAAACCCAGATTCTTCATTCATTTGCAGGGTTCAAAGGAAAGGCCCTGTGAAAATGTTACAAAGTACTAATAATACAAACCTCATGAAAATTAAGGAAAAAAGAGAAAATACCCAAGAAACAAAAAGCCTCCAGAAAAACACATAATAGAACTTAAACCCTGTGAAGCTGGTCTTTGAATACAAGATTGGCATAATGCATTTTGAATCTTCAGTCATACAAAAATGTCTTTTTGCATATGAAAGGTCTTTGTAATTTTTGCTATCATCACTATAAGCCTCAGATGCATTTGCTTTGATTTAGTAAACAATAAAAAAGAAAGAAAAAATCCTAAGTGCTTTTCTATAGATGTGTAAAGATGCTTTAAAAAACTGTTATTGCTTCTCCCCCATACAAGTTGCAGAGGGAACTGCCATCCATGACTGGGTTTTGATTGTTCTTTTTATTTTTCTTTTAAAAACTCCCACAAGCCCCAGATTCTCAGCCTTGATGACTGAGCTTTTCTGGGGAGAAAAGGAAGGGAGTAAGGAAGGACAGACAGAAGTGAAAGGAAGTTAAAAAACTCCCTAAAAACAGGGGCCGTGGGGTATATTCAATAGCAGAATATGAACTAATTAAAAATGAATAAAACAAAGTATATGTCACTTCCAAATTCAGCCAGGAGAAACTACTAATCATATTTTTAAAACTATTGTGTTTTGAAACCAGTGGAGGAAGTGAAATTTGTAGGCTCAGAGTTTCCCATTTGAAAATGACTGGTATTTGTAGTTGTTCAATAATTGTTTTCTGAGGAATTATTTTTTCACCTATTTGTATTTATTTAGTGTTTGAAAGAGGCATGAAAATGCTGCCCAGAAGAAGGGCTGTTCAACTTCATGTTCCTTTAAAGAAAAACCTATAGATTGAAAGCCTGAACTTCAAGTCCCAGCAGAATCCCACACCAGGTGCCAGCAGCCAAGGGCAGATCCCCAGATCCAGGATGCTCCCATCTGCACCCTGCAGCTTCTACCTGCTCCTCAGGTACCAAATGATTGAGCAAGACACACGGGGAGGTCTGGAATTCAGATGGAGAGCAGCAAATGGATCCCGAGCTCTCAATTTGCCCAAATGCCACAGCCATGACCCAAGGGACTTTGCCTGGGGTGTGACAGAAAGGCTGGACCACAACTGTTTCATGGTCAACCACACAAAATAACTATCGTGCTTCTTCAATGTGTTTTCATTCCCCGATGTGATGTCTTAAAGTCTAAGCAGAGTTCAAGAAGCTAATTTAACTTTAATGTATTTTATCCCTCTAACCAGAACATTTTTTTCTTCAATTACCTTTAACAGAAATCTAATCTAGCAAACAAGAACAGCAACAAAATATGTCATTACAAATGATTTTTACAATTTTGCTGTTGCTCTGATTTATTACGGTGTCAAGTCTTTCTAATTTTGTTTGCTGATTGCACTTTTAGGAAAAAACGTCTTTGAACTTGCAACAATTGCCAGCAACACCTATGTAAATATTCCGATGTAAAGAGGCAATTTCAATAGCCATTTAAACAGGCTAAAATACCTGCTTAGGTACACAGAGTAATGAACTCAGGTCTGTTTACCAATGGCTTACAAAAAATAATACAATGTTCTACAAGACTATTACAATGTACAGCTGATAGCCAGAATTTAAAGTGGGATAAATGCTTTCTGGCAAGGTCATAAAAGGAATCAATGCTGGAAATGTACTCTTTCATCACAGAGCTATGCAGATAATTGCCAGGCAACAAACAATATGCTGGCAATGACCATTCTTTCTGTCCTTAAGAGATACAGGCATATCTACCCTTGCAAATGGTGTAGCGCAGGAGCAAAGGGTCTACGGAGGCAAATAGATCATGGACCCAGGATTTATGTTTAGGTTGTGCATTTCTGCTGGGGTTTATCTGGAACTTGGATATGGATGAATGCTCTTCAGAGATGGGAGGGCTTCAGGACCCCTCCCAGAGGAGGCCACCCAGGTCAGCTCCCCCCAAAAGGCACCTGGGGAGTGCAGCCCTGACTGAGGCAAGAGGGAGTGATCCCACAATTTCCTTCAAAAGCACTGTCTTGATCCAAAAGCAGACATGAAGGAAAGTGCTCCCCTACAAAGCCAGCCCTGCCCAGCACTGCAGCGCCCTGGTGTGACAGCCAGGTCACCTCCGTGGGTGTCAGCAGCACCACAATCGTGCCTGGCCCTTCCTCGAGGGGAAAGCCCTCCAGGACTCGAGCAGTCCTTGATTGCTCCTTCCAGACACAGAGCGGGATGGAGGCTCTCACACACAGCTCCAGCATATTCCCCCCTGCTTGGTCTCACACACAGCCCCACGTGCCACCCACCAGCCACACTGACCATTTTTGGGAGCATTTTAGGGAATCCCAGTGGATGAGTTAACCAGTCTGGTACTAAGCTCCTATAGCCCCTGCTGTGACCACCAGAGTGGAAGCGTCTCTCCTCTAGCCTAACAAACACTTAATTAAAAGGAAGATTCTAAATACTCCAATTGCTGGAGAGCATCTACTAGACGTATACATGCAACTTTGCAGGTTGTTTTTCTGGCCTTGATTTCTGTTATTGTGTCTCAACTGCAATAAAAGTAATATACTGACTTCCATTTCAGACTCTGAAGAAATACAGAATGCAAAAACCATGATAAATTACTTTTTCTTCAGACATAAATTTTGGTTCAAAAATGGACATTGATAAAAAGAAAATATTTCATTGACTGATGGTGACTGCTTTCAAATTTTACCTCACAGGAAATGCTACTTTAAATATAGTGTAGAGCATACAGTATGGAAAGGGAGAATGGAAAGCCCTGGAAAGCTCCAGGAACTGCCTGCTTCCTCTGAGGGTGACACCACATAGCAAGATCCACCCCCGGAGCACATGCAAAACTTACTGGAAAATGCTCTTCTGAAATATATCTGCTCAAGGCTTGGGACAACAGGGCTTCCCAACCCTTCCAGTACTCAGCTGCAGTTGACTCCAGTTAACTGTTCAACTCAAATAAAACAAAACAAAAAAATGCCCCATAGTTTCTTTAGAGTATTAAATCATTTGATTTGCATGATGGCCAAAGACAATGAAGAGGAATGCTGTGTGGTTTGCCAAAATAACTATGCAACACTTGCAGTGAATTGTCAATTAGGATCAACTCAACTAAATGAAACAAAGTCTGCTAATCACTTTTTGGTGACTTTGTCAAATTCTGTTCGTATCAAATTGATGATCTTTGTTTTGAAAGATTGAGGCAAATGATTAACAAAATCAGCTGGAGCTTGAATTTCTTTATTCAAAAATTTCTTTGATTTTTATCAGGGCTAAAAATAAAACTTGAAATCCTATTTCAGAGGATTCTTTGTGTTTCTACTTTTAAACTTAAATTAAAATAGTGGTTATCAAAATTTTACTTGAAAAATTTGTCAGGAATTTTCTTTGTTTTTCCCCAAACCTCCAGAGTCTGTTTCTAGCTATCCACACCTGGTAAATAACTTATATAAACAGTGCTAGATAGTTTCCTGATGAATATAAATATTTTACATTCAGATAGCTTCTTTTATTTCTACCCAGGTATATCAAGGTCGTTTTATTCTGTATTTATTCATAAAACAATCATTACTAGTCACATGGGAGGAGCATCAGCAAGGCCATACTAGAGGCTTCCCAGCAGAGGGGAAAAAAGAAACCAAACCATAATGCATCTCAAAGGTTTCTCCTTTGTTTATTCCCTAAGTGAAAATGTGGGGCTAGAAGCCACGTTTCTGAACTACACCTGTTTTCCTTAAATCAGATGAACACAAAGGCTTTAGAAAATGCTGTCGTGGAAAACAATTCATCTGCAGTCACCCTGCACTCTCTGAGAGTTGAAACACATGAGAGAACAAGGGTGACAGAAGGCCAGGGGATACATTTAGCTTCTCTTTCAGATGCAGAAAAAGCCTAAACTCAGCTTCTCCAGGAAAAAGCAGGAGAAGAGAGTGTTTATAAATGTTTGTTACCACGCAACATAGGGTAAGAGTTGCATTGCTTACAGTCTCCACAATCACCTGGAAAGGTAAGCACACACTGGATAAAGTGAAAGGGTCTTTCATGTCCCACTTGTTGGAGGTAAATCAGTTTTCCTACAAATGTCCATAATTAGGCAAAATTTTTCACTTCATAAGCAGAGACCCTGAACAGAAGGTACCACATTCCCCAAGGTTCATAACAGGCAAAAGCAGTTTAGTAGCTCTTCATATTCATTAAAGACCACCTTTAAACAATGTTTCATGTATATGTGCATTTATTACTGACATTGGTATATCACTGGGATGATTTTTAAATCTTCATAGAGTAAAAAGCAACTTTAGAAAGCAAGAAAATCTGTCAAAATAATAAGCTGTGGCTTTTAACGGCTAAGCAGCAGGAGGGAATTTTCTGTTTGCCAAAAGCCAACTGTCCTCCTTAGTCCTGCAATCTAGGGAAATGCAAGGCCTTGGGATAGAGCATCATGTGCTTTCGCAGCTAAAATTAACATGAAACAACCCAGAACCAAACTTCTAGTTACCTTCTGCTTAAGTTCAAACGCCAGTCAGTGGATGGAAATTTCTACCCACTTCTGAACTTGCTATTCAGCTTCCCAAAGGGAGGTTCAGCATCTCCAGTATTTACTGCCCTCAAGGCAGAGAGGCCCCTGGATGCCTTTTGTCCCTTCCAATTAAGTCACCTGCTGTGCTCCCCACATCCATGCAGGGAAATCAGTGAACACCGCCTCTCCTCTGCACCACTTTTACGTGGCTCTCTGAGCAGGCACCACGCAGAGAGGGCCATATGTTGGCCCTTTTTCACTAAGCTCAGTTTAATGCTCCCAGGCTTTTCTTAAAATACACTGAACAAAGATAGCGTAGAGGACATTTGGAAATGCCTGATGGCAAAGTGGGAGCATTCAATCCTTTTCTGCTTCACGCCATGTGTGTGATATTGATGTCACTCTATATTGCAGACTTCTTTAAGGACAGTTTTTTTGGAGGGGAGGTCACATTTTCCTTCCCCAGCAGTGGTGCTCTTGTAAAACAAATACAAGACATACACAGACTCTGAAATGTAACAGCACTGCAACTGGATGCTGTTACACAGAAGAAGACAGGTTGAGGCATTGAACATGAGACTACTTAAGTATTTTGCTTTTCAGAAAGTGATCTGACCTTTAAATAAGTTTTCACTTGTAGCATTTTCATCTGCAGCTTGTAGCCACTGATGATGAGCTTGACTTCTCTATTTTGCTTAAAGAGAAATGGAAAGTTCACATGTATTTGAACGTAATGCATGAAAATGATTAAGATGGCCTGAAACATTGTTGTTCTTCTCTGAACTAGAGGATCTAAGCTCTGGTGAATTTATACAATGCCTAACTTGATGGGCTGATGTTTTGAGATTTTTTAATCACAAATCCACTACTCAGAGTGAGATGAACTTGGGAAGAATAGTTTCGTTGTGAAATGATATCAAGAAATTGTGGGTTTGAGGGAGAAAAAGCAAAAGAAAGCATAACTGCTATGAGCACTATCATGACAAAACGTGAACCAACACCATAAATTGCATAATCATGACATGGGGTTACAAACTGGACGCTGCATTTGAAGCAAGCGCTCAATCAGACCCGCTCTTCGAGACCATATTAGCAAAGCAAACATTCTGGAAAAGTTGAGAGTCAAATTTACTGAGAAACCATTGCATGGTGTCTCAGCTACATACCTTTTTCTTTTTAAGCTAGACTACAGACAGGCTGTAATAGTGGTTTTTTAATGCCATCATTTGAACTTGACAGGCAACTGCCAGGTAAAATGAAAGGAGATTACCTTTTGGCAACTGCCCTCTCCATCTCCTAAAGTAAATGACCTTCAACCAGAGCAGCAGAGAAAATCACAGCAGTCTAATCTTAAATGTGAACCCTGTGGTAAAAGAGCAGTGGTTCATATTATAAGCAGGATGCATAAATGCTTTGAATCATCATCAGATTAGATGAAAAATGCCATTGTGTTCAAAAAGAACAGCTATTACACAAAGAAATGTAATAGAAAAAGGCTTAACAATGTCATAGAGACAAGCTAATGGGCTTCCCCATTTCTCTCAGATTCATGAAGATATTGTTTCCCTTGTTCACTTTCTCAATGCAGATAATTTTCCATAGATTAGCTTTTCATCTACTTTAATTAAAAAAAAAAAGAGGCATGAATTGGCTGACACAAAAGCGATCACTGTAATTTCTGTACATTATCCTTGCACCCCTCTCCAACAATCACCTGTGCCTCTTCTATGACCTACATGATACAACTTGAAATCATTTCCTTGACATTCTTCTTCCAGTTCTCCTGTCAACCTCAGACATCAGTCACCCATTTTCACCTGCTTGCAAATTAGTTTTAGGGCTTTCACCTGGCATCTTGCCTCCATCAATTGTTTCAGTGTAGTAGGAATTTTTGGATACCTCTGTTCAGACCAGAGAATTCATCCTCACAGTCCTTCAATCTCTACTTCACTTTGGGGCATTTGTGCCCTTCTTAGTTGCTGGAATTTCACAGTCAGACAGAAAATACTTCTTATTTTATCAAAAGATAACCCATCTGCTGTGCAAGCGAGGCAGCAGTTGATGATGTTTGTTGCAGCAACTGCAAAAAGCTCCCACACTGTTTGTGGAGGCTGAACCTCTGTGGTTTTCCGTCTGCAACCACTGTTAACGAGGCTGGTGATTCCCTGGCCCTTTCCAGGTGACAGGTATGTGTTCTGTATAACAGCTTAAACTAGCAGAGACGACCCCAGCTGGCCAAGCAGAAATCTTGATCCTACAGCCACCCTGAGGATTTACCAGGGGTAGCCACATGCATCGTTGCTTTTACAGGAACAGTCCATTCTTTTTCCAAGTTAAATGATCCCTGTACCTTTGGGAAGTTTGGATTTAAAAGGCAGAGCAGAAAGCAGCACTGGGTTCTGTGCTGCATCCCAAAGCATCCTGGCAGCTGGTGTGCAGCAGGGTCTCTCCTCTCTGCCCTCCCTGCTCAGATGTGTGCCTGCTAAAACTCTGCAGCAAGGAAAGTGGTCATTCCCTGTGCCAGGGGAACAAACGCCCTTGTCCTCGTGTGTCCCTCTGAACACACTGACATCCCATCTTTAAGTCAGAGCACGAGCAGGTTTCTCGTGTCAAGGGCAGCAGTGGGTACCTGAGTGGCAGCAAGAGAAACACAGCGCTGCCTTCTGTTCCCAACTCTGCTGAATGTGAACACAGTAAAAAAAAAAAATCAAAAGATGGAAAAGGGTTTATTCCAAAGCTTTGCCTCCAATAGCACATTAATGACCAAATTAAGACTGAACAGAGAACATGGCAAATCATTAAAATGCTAATGACATCACTGAAAGACATAAAAGATGAAGGATGCCCATTTTGTGCGTGGTTCAGTGATAGACGCATTGACAAAAGCGATACTAAGCAAAGACTGGTGGAGTCTTTCTAATGTGATTTTAAATGCCTGATTTTTTTGTAGGAGTTTTCTGCCTCTGCTCTATGAAATATGATCTTTGTTGTTTCTATATAACATAATTGCCTTTAAGTTCTCCAGCAAAGAAGACAAAACTTTGGTGAAGGCAAGCACAGCCTAGCAAGGGATGTTATTAGAGCCTGAACTGCACTGAAGAACTTCCAATACTGACTCTGTTTCTGTGGAAAAGATCATTGCATGGAAACGGCTGATGGAAGTTGGGAAGTGCTTTACACTACCGGCCCCACTCTGTCACTGCCTGGAATGTCAGACAAACCCATGCTAAGGCAGGTTTGAAATGGGATGTAAATTCCCAGAGTGGAAGTGGTGCTGTGAACACAATACAAGGTGGAAATGCCAGTGCAGGACTGTTCAAAGCACACCTGTGGGTGGCTGTGAACCCACACCTACCAAATCTTCTTTCCATGTCACAAAACCAATGCACTGCTTCAATTTTGCACCACAAGCAACTGAGAGCACAGCTGCTAATCTCTGCACTATCAAGCATTTTGAGTTAATGGCATAACATCTTCTACTGGGCACCTGATCTGCTCCCACACTGACTGGACACTGGAGATGAAAGCTCCATCTGCAAGATTGCTGATTTCTTTAATGCAGGTCAATATATAATAGACAGCCAGTGCATTGCTTTCTAATCTAGACACAGGATCTTTCTGGCATTCAGAGCAGCCCTTGCCCAGGTGCTGCTGAATGCTTGGAGGAATTCAAGTTTGAATAGTCATAAACATAAACAAGCATCACATAGCAGAGAAAGGTACCCTGTCTGGTACCTCGGGTACAGTAGCACTGAAATATCAGCTGCAGCACTTTTTGCCTGGGAAGTGGCCGAGCAGCAGGGCAGGTTCAGCATAGAAAGGAACAAAAAGCCAGAGAAAAAAAATATTCAGAATGTTTGTGTGCTTATGGCTGCCCTGTGTGTGTGGGGGGTAACGGATGACTGTGTGCCTGAGCCCCTGATTTCCACAGCAGCACCCACCTTCTCCAGACCTGCAACAGTGACAGTCCCTGCCACTTGTGCTGACACCCGTTAGATCATCTCATCAAGATGATTTCACCAATTTGTTTGACTCAGACTGAAGGCAGTCAGGAATTCTGGTGTCTCTCAGACCTCGCTGTATTGAGAACAGCAGCATGGTGTCAGGTAAAACCCCTTTAGCTGCACATAATCCCAGCACTACAGGACTGGCTTTGCACCAAGTCACATAAGTGCTCCATTTGCGGGACAAAGACGGAATGCAAAAACCATTACTTCCGCATACCGGTTCCCTGAAAAAAAATTACCTCCTAGTACTGCTTTATTTTCTTTGAAAGGAATTACACATATTTTTCTTCATTACAAAAAGCTAAATCTTTGTATCCTCCCAGCTCCACAAACTCTCCCATGCAGCAACAGATAAAGGATGTTCAGAAATTAAAATATGTGACTTGTATAAACACATAATGAAACAATTGGCAAAACATTACAAAAACTAATATCCCTACTGATAGAATACCAAATTTGAAGTCCCCTTTAATAAAACGAAACATTTTGTTTCCTCAGAAGAAAAAGCTTCTAAGAGGCTTTAACAGCATTAAGAGAAGAGAATAAACTATTGTTAACTTAATTTACTTTAAAAAAAGTTAATCCTGCAACAGTCATTTATATTTTTCTGACTCAAAGGTGCTGCTATGATTCACTTTCATTCCCAACTCCATTTCAGTATAATGGAGTTTAGATGTGCCTGTGAGACTGTTGATTTATCAAGCTGTAAGTTGCATATTCTACATTTTTAGACCAGTCACTTAAAATCTTTGCAATGGTACCTTGTTCTGGGAATGAGTCTATTTTTTTTTCTCTTTTTGGAAAGGCAGAAGAAACCATATGGCAAAACTACACAGAAGCCTCCCATAACTGTTCCAAAAAGCACAGGGACTTCTCCTGTCATCTTTTTAGTTTTTTGCTAATTGTGAAAGAGTTGTCAAATCCACTTTTCCAGTGCTGTTGCTGAAAGCATTGCTACCTTTTCCAAGGATAGTTCAGCTAAGCAGCGATTTTTGGCTCGAATTTTTTTGGCTTACAAAGACCCCCCCACCCACCAAATGCCAGTCTTTTAGCTTTTCACTGTCAGAAATCACAACCAATGTCTATGGACTTTGCCATATTTCAAAGTATGAAGAATCATTACAAGATGGATATTCAAACTTGGTGTGGCAACAGGCTTCAAAGAGTGGAAAATATTTTTTGTTCTGTTGGCTTCACTGGTGCTCCTCACTTTCAGATCAGCTGGAATAAACATCTAGCTTTTCCACAGCACAAATTGAAATTGCAAATTAAATTGCTTCCTATTTGCTTTATCTTAAGCTACCCACATACACTTAGAAATTTATTGCATTTAAACACAAATTTCTCAAGATATCCACAGTAGCTTTTAAGAGACATGAAAAGATATTTTACAAATGTCATGTTACTTTTGAGAGAGGAAAGAAATATACTCAGTAGAATAATTTGGGACTCAACACAAATCCCATCCACACTGCAGGCATGGTGCAATGGGAAGCGATGTTGCTTTTCTGAACTCTGCATGGCCATCCCAACGGTCCTCATTTGCTAACTTATTCCATTCCACAGGGAAAATGTACTTGGCAAAATATCTACCTCTTATCTCACAATTTCAATTCTTCTCTTGCTCTTATCTCACAGAAAGCATCCTACAACTTAGATCACTCAGCAGCACTTACACAGCAAGTGTAAGACAGAGACAGAGGAAAAGAATAAAGCTTATTACAGTCTTAAGTATCACAAATTCTGGCTTTTAATTTATTTTTATACTTCTGCAGCAGAGGCCAGAAAAAGGGGGAAAGCTTGGAAAAGAGATTTTGGTATAGAATATTTCAAAATACAATTGACACATAACCTACATAAAAATTAAAAATAAAGCAAAGAGAAAAATTTTGACTTTGAGAAGCATAATCCCCTCCCCCAAAAGGGACATTACTCTGTTATATTTGAAAAACATATAAATAGCAGTTTCTTGAAACATTGGTATTATTAAAGCCTTTCCCCCACCCCTAAAGAGGGGGAAAACTAGTGCAGTTTCAGGAAGTAACACGTTGGGTTTTCTTCTAATTTGCACAATGACTCCAAAACTTTCCCCTGCAACTTATTTCTATCACATATGTTAGAAGATCTGAGCTGTCTGCCAGTCTATGTCTAGCCAAGACTAGGAGGAGGAGATCTCAACTTTGTTTCAGAAATTGCTAGTATCAATGATCAATGAAGTATTTTTTATTCCTCTTTAATACTTAGTCTACGGTGAAGAACCTGAGATAACCACTGGCTAATCAGGAAGGGTTTGAAAATCTCACATTACTCATGCTTAATATTTCATCTGATCAATTTAATCAGTTGCAAAGTTACAGCATTTCTTCCTCCCTGACAAGAGAGGGAACAAATTCCTAGCTCTCCTAGAGGCCATATAAAAATTTAATATGACTGCTTCCTGAGCACCCACCTGCCTCAGTACAGACACTAAAAATGTGAACAGGAAAAAAAACAAGCTGTAATGCTGCTCCTGTTTTGATTTAAGTGTGACACTTATAAAAATAATAAGGAGAAAATCAGTTATAACATGGCTTCCACGTGCAGCTTTTTGTTTCACTTTCTGAACAGATTCACCACTTGGGCTTTTACATATTACGCAGAGACCAAAAATCTTCAAATCTATCACTGGAAAAAGGATTTTTCTTCAATTATGGTTCCATATGTTTCCGCTTCTAATAGCCCATGCAGCTGTATGTTAAACAAAAGCTGTGAAACCCTTGACTAGCTCAAACTAAGACATTCCATTTTATGTATCCTAAATATCTGCCTGTAAAGCTTCAACTTTCAGATTTCATTGAATTCAGCTATTAAAACTTAGGGAAGACAGAGAAGTCTCTCTCCAGTCCAGTTCTACCCCAGGACTCTTGCTGAAGTCTTGCTCCTAGAAGGATTTCTGAGTTACTGTCCACACTGAGAACTTTTTCCTTCAATGAAGGAAAAGCTAAGATTGACCTTAAATTTTACAACTTCTCTAAGACATTGCTTGATTGAGACAATCTACATAATCTTTTTGTAGGACATCAATCTACTTTAAGAATTTTACGAAAATGAAAACTCTTGTACCTTCCCAAGTTAGAGATTCTTCGGCTCTTTGGATTCAGAGGATGCCTAAAGCCTTGAGCCCATAAAGTCTTAAATGAAGATAGAAAGCGCTACTGCCCTTGATAAACAACACTTAAAAGAGTTTTGTGGGGTTTTAATTCTTTTCTAAAGGAAGAAAGATTAGCCCAGTAACTTAGATGGTTCATGAACATGAGAAGAACAGCATCCAAACCCAGGAAAAAACAGAGAAAAATTAATCTTCTAAACACTTAAGCTTTAGGTTACTACTAAACTAGAAATAAAAAAACTTACAGGAAAAGGAAGAGACCTTCAGTCAGGGAGAAGCATTCCAGCCTACATTTCCAGCACAAAGTCTCCCTCTTCTCCTCTATCAGCCCTCACGGGCCTGTGGGCCTCTCCTTTATAGCCTGTCAGCCCTCGTTGTTCACATACTCATCATTTGCACCTGGTTTCCCTTCTCCCTCCAAACCAGCAGCAGTGACTTGCCCACAGGTGCATGCATTTTCTTGTTTGGGCTTTGCCTGCTTTATAAGGAAGCATCACCTTGGGAAGTTAATTCACAAGTGAGTCTATATTTGGCTCACCTGTGTCAAGCAGGTTTTTTTTGTTTGTTTGTTTTTGTTTTTTTTTCCCCCTTTTGGTGGGTGGGACTAGCAGTAAACTATTTTTTTTTTGTCTAACTTTTACTGGATTTTGTCTGTTTTGTATTTGGCTTGTTAAAATTTCTTGCGGAAGGCACTTTTCTTTCCCCTCACTCCAGAAATGCATTTCCCATTTCCCACACAGATAAGTGCTCTTCTGCTCCAGCTTTCTGGCACGCTTGCTGAAAACTGCAGAATGAAAAATAAATGAATATGAGCGAGCATAACGCAGTGTTTCTGACACACTTCAGCAGTTTTTCCCCAGAAGCCCTTGTGTGCTGGCTCCAGGCTGAGGCCACACACCACGCCAGGCAAAAGCCACCTCGATTCTTTCTTCTTGGAACAGCACTATCTTTACACACTGAAAATTTCATTTTGTTTTACAGGCCCCTCCCCTGCACCGGCCTCCAGAGAAGATAAGTTTTATCAGTCCAGTGTCAGCAAAGTGATAAATAAGGGCACAGCCTGTTCCAGCACAAGCCAGATGCAGAGGCTTGCTTAGCAGCCCAGCCAAGTGCTTCAGCAGCTGATGATTGAAAGTGGAAGCTTAATGGAGTGAATGCGAACAAAGAATTAGAATAAACACCACCTTTTGAAACAGAAAGCAAGCAACTGAGTGGCTTGGGTGAGACAGGAAAGCAGATGTAGAGCAGAGAAGCATTTCTGCAAAGCCAGCCTGGATTCCAGATTCTGGTTGAGTCATCTTGGTCAGCCAGTACTGTGACAGCCTCTGTCTGGGGTGGCCTCCTGGTGCCAGCAGGTGATGGGGAAAACACATGGCTCCTCTTGCAAGAGCTGATTTACTGCAGGAAATTGTTGTTTTCTGGTCTCCTGCAGAAATCTTCCTCTAATTAAGCATTTCCCTTTAGAACATGTGACCCCAATTACCTGGAGACATATACTAATCTTCAGAGTGATGCACCTTCAGGCTTTAGCAGGATAAGTGTAATCATCTGTGAAAGCTGGTCCCAGATAGAGGGGAAGGGAAGGGTTTTGTCCTTCCACAATTAAAGCAGCTACAAAGTCTGGGAAGAGATTTTGCACTGGTGCAACTGAGTTGAGCCATGAGAGTACCACACTCAAATCACTTCAAATGGTACAAATATTATAGCATGTCAAGAGAACTGCTGCACGTGGCTCTGTACATCCTCCCGCAGGAGTCCTTACCTGGTGGGACTGTTCCCTGAACCCACAGAGCCACAGAAAGGACCACTGGGAAACAAGGAGTTGAACAGACTGACCCCTGAAACATCCCAATCTGAAGCAAGAACTGGGCTTGCCCTGAACATGGGACTAGCAGCAGGCCACGTGCACAGGGCACAGGTGTTGTGGTTTGTGGTTTCCCTGCGGTGGCGTGGCAAGCTGCAGACCTTCCCGGAGAGCGCAGTGGGGCCTGTTCGGGGACAGCGGCTGTTCCGCTTCCCGTGGCCCTTCCGGGCTGCCCCGCGTGGCCCCAGCTGCTGCCAGCCCCACAGCACGGCGGCGACAGAGGAGGCCAGAAGGCTCCTGCATGGGCACCTCAGAGGATGCCTACTCACATAGTTCCCAAAGGCAGGGAGAGAGCCAGCTGTTATGGGTCTTGGGTTTTATATGGGGATGAGGGGGGCGGAGAGAGCACATGGACTAATGGTCTCAGGGCACAGGGGCGGTACAGGGGCGGGACCTTGACATATAAGGGAAAAAGGGGCAGGGAAATCAACGGGGCAGTCAGGGAAACAGCTGCGGTACCCTGGCATGGTAGAACAAAGCGTCCTGGGAGGCTTCACCCTAACCTGGGGCCATCTCTCGGGGTGTGTCCCTTTAGGGGACTCTCTTGTTTCCTGACTGGCAGATTCACTGGTTCCCACAACTCTGCCTTCTCAATTAAATTAAAAGCTCCCCCTAGGGATCCCAGAATTAAATATCCAGAAACAGCCAAATACACAAAAGAGAACAAAAATTACCAAAAAACCCACAAAGCAACTCCCAACAAAGAAGTAAGCCCCCCCATGAGTTCCCAATGTCCAAGTAAGTCTTTGATTAAATCTTTTCATCCTGTGGATGCTGGTGCGGATGCTCTAGCTGTGGGTGGTAGGCTGCAACACAATTCACGCTTTCTACTGCCAGCAGGATTCAGAGGAGCACCAGGAGTACCAGGAGCATTCAGAGGACGGTGGTGTGATGAGTGCTGGGTTTCAACACACGGGGGTGGGTGAATCCTCACTGTCTGCCACACGAGGCTGTAACTTGGCAGGAGAGGTGAAAGGTCACACTGTCCAAGTGAAAATCCAGGGGAAACCAGGCCACTGGTGATGAAGGGATGAGTGAGAAGTCTGACCTGCACATCTCAGTGAGCCTCAGGGACTAAACTGCCAGCACTGGGAGGTGATGTTGGATTTGTGCAAGAGCCTGGAGCAGGGGCTGTGGTGCGACTCGAGAAGATGAATCTCTGAACCCCAACCACACACCAAGGATGAGGCACACAGGCCCTGGCTGCGTCTGGCCACAATACAGCTGGGACTAATAGGACATAACAAGTAAAGTGTCTCTCCGTCATTTTTCTCCCAGTGGTTGCCTTGTAGAGTGCGTTTGATGAATATGAATAACCATAAGCCAAGAAGCAAACAGACCTTTGTGCAGCTTGAAGGCTGTCCATGAAAATAATGGGCCAAATTTTAGTACAGATGAATGCTCAGGTAGACTTCTTCTGACTTTGCTAGCAGAAAATATTTGGCTGCTGCCTCTGGCAGTAAGGGTAGGGGCAGTGCCAGCTGCCATTCGGATAAGGCAGAGACTAATGGATTTCACCATCAAACAACCCTCACTGAAAGCTGTCCAGAGATGCCTGGATAGACAACATTCATTAGACAGAAAAGAGGAATTTCTTTCCTAGAAGAGAGAGTTGGAAAGCACATCATTCCTACACAGCTGAAGGGAAACAGGTACTCCTCTGGCCTGACTTCTCTTCCCGGCCTTTGAACACAGCAGCAGGGCTGCTGCTCTGTCTTGGCTGTGTCGACAAGTGGTAATTATAAATATCTGTCAGGCCTTTGGTGTTAATGTTTGCAGGCAGCTACCTGATCACATTTTGGAAACAACAGAGCATGTTCTATACTTACTGTGTTTTTAAATGGATTTAAATATTTCCTTGGGAAATCAAATACAAGTCAAGAGACTGAAGTCAAGTCCAGTCCTTATTAATTATGATTATAACACCATTTGACTCCTGACAGAGGAGAAATTGCATTCAAATCACTTCCAAATTGTTTGCAGCATGTATGAATCTACCCGAAACTAGTGAGATACGTTTGCATATTTAAGGAGGAAATTACTGTCTACATACCAATGCCCAGCACAGGTAATACACAGACATTCTTTTTAATGGCCAGGTTTATGCAGCTAATTCCTCACATTCAGCACCGAGTGTACAATAATCCTTTTGACAAATGAGTCAAGAGGCAGGGTGCTGCTGAGCATAATATGCCTTATTGCCTCGCACACATCTAGGACATGGAGATGAGTGAGGATTAATAGTCACAATTAGTAACGTAAGAGCAGACTGTGGATTGTAAAAATAATTAGCAGGTTCTGAAAAGAATTTCCAGCCCTACAAAAATGTTTTAGTGTGGAATACATTTGAAACGGAAGCAATAAAAGAGACTCAGCCATGCTCTTCCCATAATGATACTTTTGGGATTGTTAGGACAGGATTTGAAAGCTTGCTGGCTCCTTAACACAGATGGCTCAATGCTCACAGACAGCCAGGCACTGTGGCCTGTTCTGGGGGTGGCAGGCAGCCACTTGGCTTCCCAGGACTGTCTTGGTCACGCTGTACCTGTGCTCTTGCTCTTAGGGATGTACACCCCCCAGGATTTATGCTCCCCAAGCCCTCTGCTCATAGAGGAAAACATCAGCAATGCTGCAGTATGTGAGCACCTGACCCACAGCAAGGATGGGGCAGGATTCTTGATGCAGCCCCTGGGCAGGCGTGTGGAAGGAGCTGCCCTCTGCTCTGGGATCAGGGCTGCCCCTGGTTCTTAGGAAGAGAGTAGCTGGACAAATCTCCTGTCCTTTGCTGAGTGTTTCCAGCATCCTAATTTGGTCCTGCTTTGAATTTTGCTAATAAAGGAAAATGTGGACACTCATCAGGAAGTTTCAATAATCCTGAAAGTCGATTATAAATGTAAGTTTTTAAAATACAGTAAGAACTATATTATCTTTGTTTGACTTTTGGCATTAGAGGAACTTGGGGTTTCTTCTTAAAATGACAACTGAGATGCCCCCATCTTTCAGGAGTGCTGGGTTTCAGCAGAGACCCTGCGGATTCAGAGGCCTTCAGTAAGGTGCAGAGGCTGGTGAAAGGAGGAGTATGGAAGCAGCCAAAGTTAGGGCCATGCTGAAGCGGCCTGGCAAGAAGCAATGCTGGCTGAAGGCTGAGCTGCAGGGTACCACAGCTGCACTGCTTGATGCTGAGGCACCTCCAGAGCAGAGCCCTGAGCTTCTGCCCTTTGCAGATCAGCCACTCTGCAGCTGCTTCCCAGGTGGGCTGTCTGTGGAACTTAAATAGCTAAAATGCCATTAAGAAGGCCATGAATCATTCTTGCTCAGCAGTATTTGCCTTTCTTTCCTCTGTTTGAATAGATGACTGTCGACTATAATTCCTTACAAATTTGCAGTCCATACTTTATCTTCCCAGAAAACTGTCCTCTTATGGCTATCCTTTCACACTTTCCAGAAGACAGGAATGGTGAAAATACTCTGAGAAACCCAGTTAAGTAAACCAGGGTGTCTATCAGATGACAGACTTTAACAGTAAAATGAGGGCTCATTGCCAGTAATTTCCCTCAGGTGCACCTTGCTTCTGGCAGGAGACAACGTCCCTCCAGCCACGGACCAGGCAGGGATGTCTTTGCAAACTTTGCAAGTCTCTAACTTGGCAATGAATAAAAAATTCTGGCAGGAGAGGAGCGTGTAATGATCAAGTGTAATGAAATGGTGACAATACATCTCACCAATCAATAGGAACACTCTCTTTGTAAGAACGTATTCCTTATTTATAGATCAGCTAGCTTGTGCTGCAGAGGGGAGTCAACAGCTTTCAGTCTGATTTAGAAGAAAGACAAACTGATGATGTGGAATTACCTGGAATACTTAATCACAGAGATCAAAAAGGTTGGTTTGGATTTTGGTTTTTTTGTGTGTGTAAGTACAGCTTTAAAAATCATATTATTCCAGTATAATTCCCATTGTTGCTGTCAATGTGGAGTGTCTAACTGCCTAATATATCTAACACAGATGTGCCAAAGGGCTACAATTAAATCACTCTGCAGTCATCTTCTGGTACCAATCAACTTTTTCTCCTCCTAATGAACAGACACATGCTGCTTTATACAGTCTGATTGACTGGTTGATATGAAAACATAAAGTGGCAGAAGCTGGTGAAAAGTATTCATTATTCTCTGTGTTTGGAGCTGCAATAGAGTGAGTAATTGTTTCTGATTGTGGCAGCCACTCTTGTGCTGACTGATGAGTGCTGCAGCACTGGCACAGAGGTTGTGTTAGACAGGATGGAAACTCATTTGTGAGACCTTCGTGGAAGTTAAAGCATCCCCAATGTTTTATTTTAAATGGTGAACGCGGCTTTGAATTGGTAATTTTCTACTGCCTGGTCCACAGAAGTCATATTCCCACCTCTGGCAGATTTCTAAGGAGCCCTAAAACAGTATTATAGCTCAGGAAACTGAGACAGGGGAAAAGCAGATTTCTCAGTACCTTTAGGCAGCAAAGTCAAAGTGATCCACACGCCACAGGAAGTGTCTGTCAGACTCACACTTGGTACATACTTCAGGAGACTCTGCTTGTTCATCTCTGTTGGAAATAGAAGAATTTTTTCCAGGGCTCAAATATGTTGCATTAAAAATGAAGGTTGGTGACATGACCAGATGAGGAAGGAACCTCTCATCTGATGAAACACATCTCCTCAATATTGTAGGTGATCTATAGAGACAGCAATGACCATACCCGTGTGCTACTGGTCTGAAATCTCTGTGGGTCCCTGGGGTGGGGCAAACCTGTCTTGTTTATGCATTGTTCCAAAACAACACTGTGCATTTTGAAGTTAACATAGTAAAGAGCAAATGCAGTGAGAAATGAGTGGGTTCAAATTTGGGCTAGACACGAAAGCAGTCATTTCCTGCTGAAGATGGACGTGGCAACATGTGCCCACACTCAGCACTCCCGTGTGAGGGCAGCGCATCCCCATGGACACTGCTTTTGGAACTAAGCAAAAGATGAAACAAAACCACCAACAAAGCGGACCACACCGTTTCACCCTGAAAGAGGATGAGAAAAAACATTGGAATTGAATCTCAGTGCTGGCTGAGTATCTACATTTTGGTTGCAAGTACTCAACTTGCTTTTCCTGAATAGTAATAAACTTTCCTTGAGCAGAGCACTCAAAACAAGTGCTGGAATCAAATTATAAACCTGTGCCTTTTGTGAAGGAATTATAAAAAGGAAATAAAAAAATTCCACTCATAATTTTCATTTGACAACCAGTGGTTCCCATAGAGGCAGTTTTAATACTATGTAGCAATGACAAAATTACATTAAATTCCTCAGTAGATAATCACAGTTTTAAATTAGTTAAAAATATTGCTGTGCTCTTTAGAGGGCTTTGCAAGTTTAACTGCAATTTTTCTGCTTTGCTTTTTTTTTTTCATCTATTTTTGTTTGTTGGTTGGGACTGCCAAAGTTTGTGTAGATATTTAAGCCCAAGACACCATCTTAGCTTAGCCATCTGTGAAAACAAAACTGAGTAAAAATATAGCTTTGAATAAATGAAGCACTGAGGGAATTTCATACTCGATATAAATAATTGCAGATATAGCTTGTTGCTATGCAGTTAAGAAAAACATTTCTTCTTGGTGAGGACTCATTTCTTTAAAAGTTTCCACTTTCAAACATGAAGACAAAGAAACATTAATATTTTTCCATCTTCCGCTTAAAGTGTACATGTGAGATCGATGCCTTCCTGTCTGGTTTGATAAAGAACACAAAGGATCTGGAGAGAGGCAGTAGAAAGGAAGCAAAGGCTCCCAGCAGCTGATTCTCACTGACACCAACACTTCCCATGGCCTCAGACAAAGGCCAGGGGCTTCCAACTTGGCCCAGTCCAGCGGGGCTTAAAATTTGGGTGCCCTATGGAAGGTCCAAGCATGAGAAACAGAGGCTTCTGGTTTTTGGGTGGGTAGAGGAGACCTGTAAGGCACAGGCTTTGTGAAAGGGGCACTCACTTCCCAGGTGCAGCAAGAAAAGTCACTTTACAATTAGCACATAGGAAAAACCCTGAGGACACAGAAAGGAAGGGAAAGCAAAGGCTTTGTCATTTCACTCTTGGAAGTTGACACATTTTGTTGCAGGGCAATATTTGTAAGGAAGGGTTGGTTTAGAAACCTCTCCTTAAACAATTCATCACAGCTATGTGTTTAACCATAATCCTGAGCCATAAACCTCAGTTCCAAACCTAAGCAAAGCACAGACTTCCTAGACATAATACACAGAAATTACAGACTTGAGTGTTTTGCAAGAAAAGGTGCCTTGTGATGGCCACCCTGAAAGCACAGAACCAGAGGCACCCTGCTGCTTTTGAAGCTTTTTGAGGGGCTCACATGCCCTGGCTGCCACACACAGCCCCTGCCTGTGCCCAAACACCCTCATCTCTGTGGAGCCAGGAGCACACAGCTCTGCTGGGGGCTGCCTGATGCTAGTGCAGATACCCTAAACAGGAAAAAAGGCTTAAATAATACAGCACAGCTCCTTCCCCACATGCTGCCCTCATTGCAAGCCTGAGAGGGAAGACTGTGAGTATCAGAGCACCTGTGTAATAAGGCATAAAACCATCAGCTATTTTGCTTCCATCCATTCTGTGTTTCCATTTCAAGTCCTGAAGGGCCTTTTCTGATCATTGCTTTAGACCTGCTTTGTAACAGGGTTTCACTCTCAGTGAAAGTGCATGAATGCTTGGAGTGCATATATGTGAGTACATTTATGCATATGTACAGGGGGAAGAGCAAAACCAACAGCTTTTTTCAGCCCCCGAAAAGCTGAAGGAAGCTTTTGCTTCCTTGTTTGTCTTGTTTCCCTGAGAAAAAAACCACATTGGACCTTCTTGGCTGAAAGCTGTCATCTTCAATGAAAAGCTGATTATACCGTGGAAGTAAATAATAAAAGCATGATTCTGTCTGCTTGTCTGGGCTAAATTCTTGAAAAAAAACCCCTCAGTTGGCACTCAATAATTTCCTCATGAAAAGCAGTGTTTTCTTAAGGAAATTGTGACAATTTGCTGTGGAGCAAATTAAGGAAGATATAATCTGTCTTCCCATTGAAGACATCAAATTTGCATGCAAATAATCGAGGTGTGAGAACTAGTGGTGTCACACAGTTTTAATGATGGTTTGCAGTAAAAATACCGGGAGAACAAACACGGGGCTCTACAGCTTCTGCAGGTTGCCAGTGCATTATTATTGGTTCTGACCTTCTAATTGCCTCTCTCTTTTCTGCTCCTGGCTGCATGGTGAATAACACGAGTGCTCTTTCAACTCCTACGTGTTCCCCGGCTGCTCCCCCCTCGCTCCCCTCTCTCTCTCTCTGAGAGAAATAAACTACCAATTTAATGACTAACTAGCTTGTGCTCTCGGAAGAGTTTCCTGAGCTTTTGTAAAAAACCTTGAGCTTTGAACATTTTTCAAACAGAAATCAGTATTTTTGTCTCTCTTTCTCTCAGCTCTCTGAACATGCCAGTGAGGAGCATTTTAGTTAGAGCCGTCAGCGCCGCAGTACAGCCCCCCTGCCTCCTTCCTGCTGCTAGTGAGGAAAAAATGCTACAGTGGCTGCTCCGCAGTAGTTAGAGCGGTAAACAGCTGATGGAGCGGGAGGAATGCGAAGGAGCCGGGCGGGGTCGCGGCGCGGGTCAC
>WEIT01027538.1:198199-242959 GCA_013389985.1 Dryoscopus gambensis
GGGCGGGCGCGGCAGAGGCGGCCCCGGTGGCGGCGGGCCGGTGCAGTGCTGGCCGGCGGCCATGAGATGTCACTGCGGCCCCACGCGACAGCGGCGGCGGGCTAATTTGTCAGGCAGACCAGAAAGGCCGAGATGCGGCCGCTCTGGGCCTTGCCGCTTTCCTCCCAGCAGTGCTTGGCTGTCGTCCCTTCCCCGTCGCTGCAGTCCAGCCCCAGCAGCGCTGTCCCTGCGCTGTCCGTGTCGCAGCCGCTGCCAGCGGGCAGGGCCGAGCGGCGCCCGGCGCTGTTGAGGGTGCAGCGCCTTCGGGCTGTGAGGGGTGAGACAGAAATGCAAGGCATTGCTGCAGCTCCTAAACGCTGGCTGCTTCATACCACCTTTTTCTGAAAAGAGACCACCGAGCTTCAGACATTTCTCTAAGAGGCTTCAGTGAAAATTATATAGTCATTTCCTTCAGATTTATAGCCTGACCTGACATTTTTAGGAGCAGTAACGAGGGATTTTAAGCAGTGGTCTAATGTACCTGTCATGCCCTGCTTGCTCTAATGTAGTTTTTAGTCTCATCTCCAACCTTCTGATTCAGCAGCTAGATTTAGTTGGAAGGGCAGGATCCTCAGCGCTATTTTTGACCTAACTAGAGCTAGGCTTGATGTTGTTCAGCCCTTCCATGTTCAAAATAAATGTAAACGTATGCTAGCAGGGAGAAGACTTCATTTTCTGGTGAGTTAAATAACTGCTTTCCTGACATATCCCATGTGCTATCCAGAATGAAAAGTTCCATCCCAACTAACTCAGGGACAGGTGTGCTTCATCAGCACTTAGGAATTCCTCCCTCGTCGAACTTTCGGGGCAATTGCATGCTTTTCACCCTACGTGGAAAGTAAATGAGGTTTATCCCTGCAGCAAATCCTTCAGAAGACTGGCACCGTCTGCCATTACGCGAGGACTGCCGAGATACAGATAAGGAAAAGCAAGCCTAGGAAGCCTTACCAAGGCATATAAATATGCCTTGTATTAATAGCTGTTTATTAAAACAGGTTATAAAACACATTTTCAAAGTTCAGATAATGACCACCTTAGCCACTAACGTCCGAGGAGTATACTTAGATCAAAGTTTTATGACCTCTATTTATTACAGCAGATAGCACTACCTGAAAATTCCCACTTTTAAAATCTTATTACTGTCAAATTCCTTATTTAGACTAGTGACTTGACATTCTTGCATGAGTGAACATTAAAGTTTCTGCCTTTTTAACCTCCTAATCCTGGTGCATAAATCATTTACAACCGATTCTATTCTGTGTGTCTTTTGGTGTTATTGGATTCTTATCTTTCATTCCAGTCTTGGTTTCTGATTTAATATATTAAAAACTTCAGCTCAGCTTTGCTTTCTTTATTAAGATACAAAAGAGGTAGAAGCTTATAGAATGCTGAATGAAAAGCACAATTTTTTTTTAAAGGAAAATTAAAAAGTTTTAATTTAAAAAGAAGGTTGTACCACCCTCTCATGTGGCACCCCCTTATGACTGCCACACAAACGCAGAGAATTACTTCTGATTTTGAGCAAGTACATTTGCTCTCCCTTAGCTGCTTCTGCTCAGATAGTGAGGTCAGCCCCGCAGTCCTAATTCTGCTAAGTCTCAGCAAGCTCTTGCTTCTCTAGCGTGCTGCTGGAAAATCTCTCCCTGGGGTCCTGCTGACAAGGATCAGAGTATGGAGGGACATGGACCTAAAATTCTCCTTTAATATCCTGTGTTGCCTTCTTCTCCTAGAACTTACATTACAGCTGGGTGAAAAAGCAAAATCAGAGGCCATTCCACCAGCAGAAAAAAAGAAAAAAATTAAACCAAGCCCAAACCCTAAATATTCATATGTGTAGCAAAACCAGGTAACTCTATGTCTCAGGAATGGTCTATTTTAAAGGTTTTCTTATGACAAAGAAGGGCTGACAGCTGAAAGGTTTAAAAGTGACGGGAGAACTGATGGTACCACTTTGGTTATAAAGTGTTTGTATTTGGAAAGTCCTGGCTATACCCACCACAGCAGTATGTCAGACTAACAGCCTGCCAGATGAGCTTACAAAAGGCAGGTCTGATCCTTCACACGAGTACATCCAAGATGCCTAAGGGATGGATGAACTTGCAATGATAGCAGGATCACACTTCAAATTAAAAATTTATCCGTTCAGAATTAGATACTCGAGCCACTATTGGGCATAGAAAGAGGAGTGGTTAAAATACATCTTTTTTGAAAAGATTAAAGTATAGAATAGAGAGATTTTTATCCAAATTTAAATTAAATTGACCTGCTTTAAATAAAGAATCTTGTTCATGCCTGGAGTACACTCGCAATCACATAAATTTGAACATCAAGAAGTTTTCCTTCCCTTTAAGCAGGGAAGCTGTTTAAAATTTTATATATATATACACCCCCAATCCCCTTGTACTCTGCATGTCTGTTGTGTGACTTGGCCACACCATGCTCAAGGACCCTGGCAGCAGATGGAAAGAGCAAGATTGGGCAAATTCATATGAATTTCATTTTTTATTTGGATGCACAAAGCATAACCCAGACACAAAGAGTAATAAAGTACTACTCAGTATTTGTGCCTTGGACCTAGGCTTAACTACTGATTTAGCTGAAAGTAATTTGTACTCAGGCTAAAGGGAGTGAGTGGGCAGATGGGGTTTGTTTGCAGGAAAGCCCTGACCAAGGAGGCTGCCAGCCCAGGGTGAGATGGCAGCCAGCTGCCTCTGGGTGTAAGGAAGGAAATGTTGTCATGGCATTTCCGTGCTGAGTACTGGGACACAGCCACCCCAGTGCTGCCTCCCTCACCTTTCCAAGATCACCTGTAAGAATCTCTGGAAATCAATCTTACAAATCTCCACCTGAGCTTTTTAGGTTACCCTACTTATTTTCTGATTTGTGATTCATCCTCAGAAAAAACAAATCTGGAGCACATCTGGGTGACTCTTATCTCTGCACAGCTGCAGCGAGCCCAGATCACCTGTATGGGCTATGGGAGACACCTGTGCCCTAGGATGCAGGTTTCCCAAATGAAACCCAACTGTGATCTGATCCAAAAAATGGGATTCTACCAGCTTGGTTGTGCTTCACACCCAGAGTGGTAAAATCCTGACAGATCTCACCATCATTCCATGTGGTGCTGCTATAATTAATCCCTGGTTCGGCTGCCAGTTATTGCAGATGCTCTGCTGCAGATAAAAGGGGACTTCCTCCCCACCCTCACCCCTCTTTTAATTTTGTGCAAGTTCCCTGACCTGGAAACCTGACATTTTCTGGTTCACACTTATGCACATTTCAGCTCTCCCCCTTGAGTCCTCTTTGGAATCTGTACTGACAGGAAAATGGCACAGACAGTAGAGTCTGCATCCACCCAGAGGAAATGCAAACAACACAACCTTGTCAGGATGGTCAGCCTCAGTTATTCCCCCTTCGCTACCTCAACTAATTTATTCCAGTATCCACTTCAAGCACTTGCTTTCCTATACAGCATTTTCTATAGGCTACCCAGCTCCACAACTGCCCAGGACAGCAAACAGAAAGATTCCCTGCTGCTTCAACAGGGGAGGAATACTGGGTGTCTTAAAAAACCCCCAAAATCCAGCATTAGCTTTTCCTTGCTTCTTGAAAGAAAGAGAAAAAAAAAAAACCAAAGGGAAGTAGATTCTCTACAAGCTGACAAGCCTGCCTGCGTTCAGAGCACTGCAGAAACTGCCAGGGAATGCTGGATTTGTAGGAGAATAATTCTGACATACGGCTGCCAAGGTCAGTCAGCCTTGTGCACTGGGCTGGCAAGCCAAACTTACTTACATAAGTAATGGCCGTCAGCAGTCAACTTCAAATTTGGCACACGCTTCTCCCCCCTCGCCCCAGTGTAAAAGGAAAAAACATATTAAACTTGTTCTGCCTTAAGCTGGTTTTCCCTCACTTGTTTATTTTCTCCATCTCTTCCAGCCTGAGATGCTCACAACTATTGCTACAAGCGTAAAATTCAGCTTTCAGCAAGGGCCTGATGGTTTTCCCAGTTTCTCTGCAGACTGCTGGGATGTTATCTCATTAATGGCGTAGAGATGCCAGTAGGAAAAGTCATGGAAATAAGTTGGGTCATCACAATCTAATGCTCCGATTTCATCATGCATTCCTTGTGTCCATCTCAAGCCAGAACCTGATCGATACTTCATGCTCTTACCAGCTGCAGCTGCTGTTCACAGTGGGAGCACCACAGGGTGAGGTGGAGCACTCTGTTGTCACCTGGGCTAAGTGCAGGGCAGACACAGGACACACACCTGGCCCTTGCAAGGCAGCAGCACACGCGGGGCTCTGGCAGGAAGCCCTGCACTCCCAGGGCAGCTGGGGAAGGGCTGAGCCCCCTGGCCCGGGCTGAAGTGGGGCTCTAGCCCAGGGTGGGTCCATGCAGGTCCCACCTGGGGCTGCTCAGGGCCATCGGCACCATCCCCAACAACTATTTCCAAACTACTTTCTCTCCAGGGATGCCAAGTTGGAAATGAAGTAGCAGAGATAGTGGAAGAGTGGTTAACAGGAGCTTTAGGAGAAGAATAGAAGAATGTGGAAATAAGCCCCCGCCATTTCTTACATTATCTGAGAGCTGTTCAGCCATGAATTGTCTGTAATAATTAGCATGAGAATATCTCCTTGATGACATTCATACTGCATAAAAGGGTCTGCATTTCCTCCATCAAAGTGCATATTTATGAACTGAATCTCTGAATACTTTTATATATACACACTTTGATAGTATTATTTTAATATTTTTTGCATATGATTTAGAAGCTTAAACTTCAAGAAGCCCTAATAATAAAAAAGACTATCAGGTTTCTGCTAGTCACCTCTGTTCCTAGTAAACACAAACGCGTATATGGAAGTCACTGTTAAAATATGAAAGTGATAGACCATGCAAGATAGAATGGCATGAATAAATTTACTCTTGTTCTTTAATGATCCTGAGAAGAGTGGCCTAAAAACCTCAACCTTGGTTTTCTCAGTTCTCGTTTGTTTCTTGACCCTGGTGCCAAACTATTCTGAGTCACACTGAAAACCCCTCTCTGTGTACATCTATGCACATGCGTGCTACTGCCCGTTTGTTGTTCAATACTTCTTATTTTATAAACCTAATTACTACAATTCCTCATAACAATCTTGATCCAAAACTGAACTCAAGGGCAGGATTATAGGGCTGTGAGGACATACATGTGTCAGCAGCTTGAGTAGCTGGAGTAGCTTGTTTGGCAGCTCCTCTCAGGTGTCAGACTTCCTGGAGGCTTGTCAACAGAGCCTGCCCAAAGCTCACACACTTGTAGGTGTTTCTGCTAAGTCCTCCTGCTATTTCCGGCCCTTTGTTTCAGCACCTACACCAAGTAAGTGCCTGCAAGTTTAAAGACTTGAAATCTGAAAGTCAGTTGGTAGTTACCGAAGTGTTTATAGAGAAAATGTTCTGTTTGGTTACTGTCCTTCAGCAAAAATGTGCAAGCATGTGACAGCGGAGGCTGAGCGACGAGCCAGGGAGGAACTGTATGTGTGAAGTTGTCCTCAAGAGGTGATGGGCCACCAAACCTACTGCCATGGGATGCCAGACTCGTTTTCTCCCAAACCCAAGTCCTTCCCAACTGGCAGTGCCCCTTAGAAAATATTTTTTCCCTGTAGGCTGTATCTGCTCCTCCTTTGGTTTGCAAGGCCTCGATGCCACTGGACATCAGTCTGTCCATGCTGGCACTGGAGCTGCAGATCTATGAATGGCAACACGGAAAAGGTTTGGTTTCTTGTTGCTGTCCGTTTGCAACCTTCCTGAAGACAGTTTTGCCAGCAGGAAAGAATAGGGAAGGGTCTTTGCATAGGTGTTTCAGGGATCTTTACTTTCTGCTCTGCACCCGTCCCCGTCTGGAAGGCAAAGACCAAGACTCATGGGAAAAACCCCAACATAAAAGCTTTTAGGGGCAGAGGGAACACCCGGGATTGCCAACACGGGAACAGGATCTGGGTACACAACAGCAGTAGGGAGCATGCTCCCATCCGCAGGGTCCCATCCTCCCAGGGGAGGGGTGGGGCGGCCCCAGAGGGGGGAACCCCCCCAGTTTCTCACTAGTTTTTAAAAGCTGCCAATGTAAAGTTTGGAAAGTTGAGGAGAAAACAAAAGGAAATATTAGTGAGGTTTGGCCTCTCTGGGAACAGAGAAAGAACTTTTGGAGTAATATTGAAAACAATGCTTTTGTTACTACACGGCACTGCCTGAAAATCTTCCCACAAGGTTTCCACATGGAAAAGTTTCAAAGCTGTCAGTATTAGGAAATTACAATTCCTGTAACTAAAGTCTTATTTTGTTAAAAAGCCAACTATTTTAACTTGTGTAGTTTCAACACTTATATTAGACAAATCCTGTGACGTTTGGCATGCATTCCTAGAGTGCCATTTCTAAAATAACTTATATCTTTTATTAGTCTGTATAATAAATAAATAATCTGTATTTAATTCTTGAATGCAGACAGCACTACATTTTATGGACCAACAAAATAATGAGTAGTGCATTTCTTACTCTGAGGGATGAGAACAGTCTGGATGAATACTGCCTAAATCTCCATGCTAAAGAAAAGAACTAATATTTGCTAAAAAGTAACTAATCAAGGCATCTCAATTTTTCTGATAACTGAACAGAATATTCTGAATAAAACAATCCATGAAAAAAATCTCTTAATTCTTAAAAAAGTTCTGGAAATATTATGGTTTTGCCTGGCATAATCAAAATAGTAATAATAATAATGCATGGTTGTATTTGCAGGAAGATTAATAAAATTACCTTCCTTATCTTTCAGCTGTTATTTCTGTTCTTTAGATGTAAATTCTCTAGTGCAGGAATTGACCTTCAGTGGCCAAATATGCCCTTGCTCAAAATCTCTGAGTATTACAGAAATGAAATTAGTATAGGAAAATAAATTATATTTATACTTGTGCTAATAAAGAGAGAGTAGTATAGAGACCAAGTTCTTATCACAATGAAGTAACAAATTTTTGAGATCTTCAGTGAAAAATGATGAATTTGCCCAATATCCTCTGCTAGAAGATTTAGGAAAAACCAACATATTCAACACCAACAGCTGTTTAGAGCTAATCTGATCTTAAAAAACACACATCTAAGTACGTGCCTCTTAATTAACATGAGAATTAAATTTTATAAAGTATATTTATGATGGACTTCATAGAATCTGGCCCAGAGAAAAGTTTAGGCCATAATATGCTATTTTCATGTATCTATCTTAAGGACCATTGAGGGGTTTAAAGACTATACTTAAATTCTGCCATGATGCCACCGTTTTGTAAACCATGCCATGGTTATCTAGAAATAATTCCTCCCACATCTTTTACACCATCATTGCTTGGTTGAAACCCCAGTGCGGGTGATGGAAGTGAGCCCAGACGCTCCCTCTGCCCCCTGCTCTCTGTGTGAAGGACACCAGAGTCCCCCTGCATGGGCTGGGGCCACCTGAACATCCCCACCCTGGGTCCCCAACCTGGCCCCCACCACACCAGGGCTGTTTAGATCAAGGATTGCTTGGAATCTGGAAGTGCGGAAATTTAGCACATTTCCAATTTTTTTTTTCCATTCTTAAACAGAATAAGAAATGAATGGGTGAAATCAGTCAGAGAATGGATAATAAGGAGAAAATGTTGCCCTGTGCACCACAAACACAAACCCTGTAAAATGCTTGTCCTGATCAGAAAACAACCACATTATTCAGAATGTGTAGAAGTGACTGGGTGTTTTCAGAAAATGTTAATTCATCCCCACCAGAATTTCATCTGGGAACACACACATCAGTTTTGAAGGATGGCTTTTCTTGGATCTGAAACAAAATTTCTGATCAGAAAAAAGGAAAGGATAATTGATGGTTCAGATGTTTTCAAGGCACCTGGGAATCATCCCCACTCTATTCAAGTCTCCATTTTGCTTCTAAAAGGAAACTTTTAAATGTTCACCTGGGAGATTCACATTAGCTATTGTCTAATCTGACATGGGTGAGATTTCACAAAAAGAGCTTCACAGAGTTTTAACTGCATCCTGACTTTGTGCAGGACGTCTTTTGGATGCCTCAAAGAGCTGCTGTGACATGAGAGGGTGTTTTTGAAGACTGGCCCAGGCCCATGCTCCAGTCCACTTCTCTCCTCAGCCCTCTTCCCTCAGCAAAGTGAGCAAGAACCAGAAGCAAGCTTATAGTCTCATGCTTATAAGGTTCTCAGAATAAAAATTCACCCATATGAAAGGAGGAAAATAAATCCTATTACCATTAGGAGTGATTTAAAAATCACAGTTGTTTTACTGATCATTCTTATTCATAATTCAGCTTATAACTATAAAAGATGAAGGGGAATATGCCCTACTTTTCCCTTTGTGATTTGACAGCACCTCTGTTGAGTAGCTTGGCCATGAAAACTAGTGGTTGCTCAGTTTCCCCTGCTGTGTTTTTGGGACTTCCACAGCACAAAAGGAGAGAAGAAAATCTGGAGAAGGGGGAGGAGAACACAAACAAAATGCCTCAGGCAATTACAGCCCTCAGGGTGACTTGTGCCAGCCCTTTTCTTGCTGTTTGCCTAGAAAGTGATCAGTTGACAATGTGTTTTTCAATTAAAAGGAAGTGTTTGTTGTTATCAATGACTGGAGGACAAATCTGTCCTCCAATGGCTGTGACTAAGAGTCCAAAGTCTGCAATCTCCACGGAGCAGGAGCCTTCAGACCATGTGAAAAGGAGACAATTGTCAAGTCAGAGCTGTGTAGGCAGAGAATGAGGGTGAAGTCTTTAATCGCTCATGTTGTCATTAGCACCCATTTATTCCTGCTAAAGACATAACCTCTGGAGGTAGCTCTGATGCCTGGGCCTGCAGTGTGATTCCATATGCACACATGCTGTGCACACCTGTATGGCCTCTGCCATCTCTGCAATTTGATGTCATCCCAGCTACATCTACAAACCATCCCCCTATCCGGCCTCTGCCAGGCAGGGTATCTGCACAGAGGCAGAGGTCAGGCAGCGGTGCAGAGCCATGGAGATAACCTCCCAAAAAGCTCCTGTTCACTTATTCCTCTGCCAGCATATCAAAGAGGAGCTGGGAAATCCATTTCCCTCTCAAAACCTTCCCGGCTTCCTACACTGTTGATTAATGCATCCCAGTGAGATCGGCCATGTCTCTATGGGTTTTGTGCTTGCATATCCTTAGCCATTTCCAAAGAAGTTGCTGCTTCCCATAAGTGGGTCTGCAGTACCCTTTTTTGTGATTCACGAAGATTCCCTGCGGCTGCTTAGTGCATTTGTGTGGGGGCAGACCCTTGCTGCCCCAGAACCCTCCGTTTGCTGCCCTGCCCGAGTGTGACTGTCCCGCTTCTCAGGACCGTGCAGAGATACAATGTCACCCGGGAACCTTGCCTCACACCAGTTTATTTTGTGCTGTACTTTGGCAGCCATCAATAAACATCCTCAGCTGCACAGACCCCAGAGCAGTAAGTATCTCCTGACATGCGGGACACGCCCTCTCCCCTGCTCAGATCACCTGAAGCAGTGAGGATCAGCTTGCTGCCGCCCACCTATGATGCTGTTGCCTGTTTTCTCTGTTTGCTGAACCTTTACTTTGTACTGATTTCACTCACATTTTTCTTCAATTATGGAATCATTCTACCTGACAATACTGCTCATTCAGTTTCTCTCTCTCTGTAATTTCACGTGAATGCTCTCCATAACAAGTAGGATCTATTTTCAAGGTCTTTTGCTCTGCGTTGTTTTCCATTTGTTTCTCTTGTGTATTCTGGCCAAGGAAAATCAGAGACAGATTCTGCTACTTGCTCTTACTCATGCTACAAAACAGCTTATTCAGGGAAGAGCATTCTGCATGCATAAAACCACCAACAATCTGTGCTTTTATCAGGGAACAGTATTTGAATACACGGTACTGGAGTGTTTCACATATCTTGTGTGGTCTAAACCAAAAATACAATAGTGAGCTATTAAAATGCAGTCAGTAGTGCAGATTCCTGTGTTGTCTTTTGTTTGTTTTTGTTTTTATTTATTTTTAAGTAGTGTCCATTTATCTGTTAATGCACAGCAACTGACTTACACATTTTGACATCTCACAGCTAAAACCAGTAATTTCATTTTTGGTGAGCAGTTTCCCAGTCAGGCAGTGAGGACTGCTCCCAGAAACTCCTGCACTGAAGAACAGCTCTCCAGCAGGACTAGTTCATGGCCCCTCAGCAATCTCAGCAGCGGGATTATTTAGCATGCACACTCCAAGACACATCTCCCAGCTGAGGTACCCACCTGCCACTCAGGGCTGGAGATCAGCCCAGGTGGATGCAAGGTCCTCCATCCCCTGCTGAAGGGGTTCCTCTCCAGAGGCCTGGCTGTAAAACATTTGGCGAAACAAGGACCACTGGCATTCAATTATTTCCTTGCTCAATCTAATTTGGTATGACAGTCTTCTCCATCCTTCAGCTCTCTGATGGAATTTGGGGTCCCTTATAATAATATGGCATTGCCAGAACTGACTCCAGCCCTGAAATATTCCAGACTCTCTCCACAGAGTGATTCACCAGGATGGAAATGGGTGCTCCTTCATCCACACCACAGACATTAGCACCATCTATTCCTGCCAGTCCAGCAGCCCCATCCTGGGAGGGACATGGCGGCAGGAGCTCCCTCCTGCATTGAGGGGGCTGCTCCGTGCAGTGCAGCATTTATCCCCCTCAGTTTCGGAGACTGATGCTCATCACTGCACTGAGCCGACCACACAGCTCTGCAGCATTCCCAGCGAGGGGTCAGCTCCTCGGCGGGATTTTCCAAATCTCGGTGTATTATTTAAAATCTTTGGAGGAGATGTGTTCCCAAGCTTACACGTTGGTCTCTCCTGCTCCCATCCACATAACAGATGACACCATTTAACTGCTAGAGCACACGATCCATCATTCCTTGCAGCACCACAGGTGCACTGGCTGCGCCATATGGCAACTTCTTAGACTTGAACAGCCCCTTTGCATGTGTTCACAGCAAAGGGTATTTATTAATCTGCATCTGGTGTCAAATGCTGATGTGCTTAAGACAGGTCAAGTATTTTAAGCTTCTCCCCACCCTGTCATTGTGAAAGTCATGGTTTAAAATCGGCTGATGATCAGCTGTCAGGGGTTTACAGCCTGCATATGTCAAGCTTCTATATTTCATCTGAGCTGTGGTAATCAAATTTTAAATAAAAATTAGTGGAGTAATAAGACTTTTCTAAATTAACTCTAGAAAGTTTTGACATTTTTTATGAGTGCAGGAACATTTACTTTAGTGATTTCCAGAACAGGGAGGGAGCCAGCTCCATCCTGACCTGTTTTGTGCCCTCACCATTGATCCAGGTCCCAGAGGAAAGTGGCAGCACTGTACGGGGTGGCCAAGTCCCTGCTCCCAACAACAAGCACCCGCTGACTGGAACTGGAGACCACAACATCCCAGAAGCAACACTGGTAACACTTCAGACAGCTCTTTACTGCAGCCTCTCTTCTGAGTTTCCCTCATGACTTGAAAAAATAAACTTCCTGAAGGAAGGCTCACCCTAGGAGATTTGTGCTCTGATTTGGGAATCTTGAGGGGTTCAGAGCAGCATCAACAAAGTGTGACTTCAACCACGGGGCAGTGAGCTCGTGCTCTTCTATAGCTCCATCCCTGCTACATTCCGTCAGAAAAGAAACCTGTTGAACTCACTTAAAACCCCCCGAGCACATCAAACGCCAAAAAATCTACCCCCAAAGCAATATTAGTAGATCTGACTTTTATTCCATAGGAGACCTGCAATGTTCAAACTTTTAAAAACTCTGTTCCCTCACGTGACACGAGGTAAAGGAGATCTACTTAGTCCTTTGGCTTTTTGCAGTTATCAATTGCCCATCTCTTTCTTGGAAATTAAAACTGGGCACTGGTGATCATCTACTGTTTTAAAACAACACACATCTCTTTGATTTAGGCAGCAATCTTCTCTGTGGTTTAGGCACTGATCATAATTCTGTGAAAGAACCAAGCAGGGGTGAGCTCTGCTGAAAACCTGAAGAGATTTAAAACAAAAAATTACTTTTCCATTTTACAGCAGGTCTTTATTAAAGTGATATTTCCCCTCATCTTATCCTCTGAAACTTGCTGGAATTTTAAACTTTATTTCCCCTTTTTTATTTAAGTGGACACTTACTTCAACATCTTTAAAGCTATTTAAAGTTCAGATATTAAACATGAATAATTGCCTTCTGATTTCAGTGCATGATGAAATAAAAACTGACAATGCATGTCTTCTGGTGACATTCACACCTGCATCTGTGACAGAGACTTGTAATTTGATGAAAATTAACTTTACTCTGGGCTAGAAGGGCGAGTTTTTAACCAGCTTCAGTATAATACTCTACATCGCTTTTCTCCCTTACACGGGTCATGGGCTTGCAGGAGGAAAAGAAGTGGATTAATAGATGAAGTCTGAACAATTTTCAGTCCTTTATCAGCTTGAAACATCTCACATTTAAAAAAAAAAGTAGAAAATGGATGCCTCAGCATCTTATCACAAACTTCTTTGGAGAAGCACTAGGAAGAGAGAAGCTCGTTGATCTCCATCATTCAAAAGCCCCAGTCCCTCTGCTACCTCCTGAAACAATTAGCAAAAAAAAAAAAAAAAAAAATTCCTCCGTGAATCTCCCTCAGCCTCTTTCTTCCAGGCTAAGCACTGCTCATTAAAGAGTTGCAAAGCTTGTGCCTGGGAAGAAGTGAACCTGAGAAATCCAAGCTCTGGTGATCAGCGCGTGCAAGAGAAACAACAGTGGTGACATTGCTGTTCAAATGAGCCGTGAATTATTCAGGCCCTTTTGTGAACACAGTCAAGACCTGTGGGAGTTAAAGGATGGCTACCAAAGTAAAAAGTGTATTTTAATGAAATATAAATATTAGATGGAATATTACATGGAAACACTCTGGAGACTTACACATCATTTCCAGGGAAGGAAAAGGCATATTTTTGAATCTCTTGAGGTGCCAATTCATTAATTAGTACGGATATGAAAGATATATGCTGAAATGCATCAGTCAAGCAATTATCGAGGAAGTATAATTTGAGAGCATAGTCTGGCAATGACAAGTCACTTTTATACTCATTTATATTCACTTCATTGACATTTTATTTAGCAGGATCTAAACAAGTAGAAGCAAAGAAGGATCAAGTGGCTCCTGAACAAGGTCACTAAGGATTTTTTTTGGACATGGCACATTCCCCTTGCAGAGCACTGCTGTGGCAGAGACCCTGCTGCAAGACCCAGGCCTCCACCGCTGTTGGCCAGCCTCCACATCTCTGTGTGTGCCCTGTTCTGTCCTCATTCCCTGTCTGCTGCCAGCGCTGCTCAGCAAACCTCTTCCCTTGGGCAGACTCTGAGCAGAATTGTGTAGGGGATGGTTGTGCTGCTGCCATGAGAAGACTGTGCCTTTTCTTTAAAATGTCTTCCTCTGAGGTTTGGAAAACTGTGAATTCTCATATCCTTTAGCAGCCACTCCTGCTTCCAGAAATTTCATGCAATAAAGGCTGTAGAAGTCACGTCAGGCTTTATTCCCTAAATGCTTTCTACATACTAGCTGTGTAAAAGCAGTACGAATGAGTCTGATGCCAAGGACCTTGTCCCTTTCCATGAGATTCTGCCTGATGTAGTTCATTTAGCTAAAATCTGAATAAGAGTATTTCAGTCTATGAAACTTGTCAAGGTTAGAATAGTTTGTATTTACATTGTTTGATACGCAATATAAGTACCTGTCTTACAGTTACCAAGGCAGTTATTTTGTACTCATTCTTTGGACAAGATGAAGCAGTTAATTTGACTCTTTTATTATTATTTGTCTGCTGTAAATGTCCCAATTTCCATCTGAAATATTATTTCTCTTATGACTAGTCTAGAAGGACATTTGTTAAAGTTATTTCCTTGCCAAGGAGAAGCCCATTGTTAGATTGGCTTTTCATGCACCATCATCAGTAAGAAGGGTATTGGGTGAAGGCAAACTTTCACTCCCATTCTCATCAGGATCAAATCCTTAGATAGAGACCCGAATTCTGCATCTGTGACAGTACCTACATTTTCAGTGTGCTCTTTCAAGTGTGCTGTAAGCTCTGTCCCATCAGATTAATTTTCTCTTTCAGCTTCTGAAGTGATTTTTCAGGACTTTACATACCTACCCTTCAAGGGGAATGTGCATTCCTTAATATTTTCAGCATTGTATATTGCTTACAAGAAGTGCTAAAAAAATACGCAGGCTGAAGAGAACCCTGAAACCTTCTTAATTCAGGATCTTCTGTGAGGCAGTATTTTTTCATGCTGCTTTGCCAGAAGAAATCAAATGACTTCTCCCACTGACTTCTTCCATTCACTCCTTGAACTTTTCCATACATTTGCTGCAGACTGATTTCCTGATCTACATTTTCCTTTGATACTGACAAAAGGGGATCAAAAAGAGAGGCTTCCCTGCAAAGCAGAGTCAAGCAAAGGTTTCAGCTCTCTGTCACATGGCACTTCCTATTTCATCACATTTGGCAGCCCAAGGTGTCGCAGTCAAACATGACTCATCATCATGTCCCATAACACATGCAACAAATGGCTTCATTTTCTCTTTTAGCACCCTCAGGGTAAAAATGTGGTGCTCTAGGGTAGGTTATCTTGCATAACTTACCAATACAAAATTGAGACTACTTCCCAGCTTGTTCTTTTAATAACCTGTGCTTTTTAATCTCTACATTTTACATATTTGTTTGGAATTTGTCATTCTGTTTCCTGAAGAACTGACAGCAAAGCATCTCATGAAACTGTATGCCCACTGTTTTCTGTATTTGTGGCTGAGGAGAAAGGTACTCAGGAATCTTGTGCCTATACACTACGGAGAGTGAATGTCCTTGGTGCTGGGAAGAGCATCTCACTATTTTCTGGTAAACTTATGGACTCTGAGGCCTGTACTCAGCTTTCTTTCAAAAACAGCTGAGTAGTCTGAATATAAAATAACAGATTTGGTCTGGCAGTGCTGTGAACTGAAACATCAGGAAAGGAAAAGTATTTCCCCCCTGCTTTTCAGGAATATCACATTTCTGTTTTCTGAAGTATGGGCTAATTTGGGTCTTCTGTGTTAGACACTTGTAGTGCTGCATTCAGTGTGTAAGTGGCTTGTAAGTGAGAAAGGCAATCCAGCCGGTGAGAACTTGGGCAATAGCAGCAGAATGCAGCAAGTCATTCAGAGAGGAGAAGCTCAGCCAGACCTCTCTGGTGCATCTGTAACACAATTAAATCTCCATAACGACCTTCATTAGGCCCAGCATGTGAGTCAATACAAACAACTTTCAACTTGATGAACATTTTCCCTCTAAAAAGTAACCTTTCAGTTCTATTACTTTTGTACCGTTTTAGCCATATGCTAAATATTAGAATGCCTCATTCTCATTTACCCTTCACATATTAAGGTGAAAACTCTGACCTAGTGCATTCTAATTACTTGGCTTATTAGCTTCACATTATACCAGTAATGGTGTGATAGCCAACATAATTACTAGGACTTGAAAAATTATACTTTGCTGTACTATTTCATGAACTGTGAGACGGTTCTCTCTTCTTATTAACTTTCTTATTTAATGGGTCGACCAGATTTTTCATCTACCTAGACCATTGATCAAACTGATAATTTTAGATTTTAACAGCAATTGAGAAATTGCCCCCTAAAATATTGAGATATATGTTTTTTTAGAAGAAAATACAGACATTTATTATTCTGTGTTTCTTACCGACAGGCCACCATAATTAAGTAGTTACTGCATGCTGCTTGAATGCTGTTTTTAACTTTAAAAAGCTTTGTGAAATTTAGAAGGAAATTTATTTTTGGTTCTTTTATTCATTCAAATTTTTACTTTTGTATTCACTAAAATTCTGTTTTCCCTTTAATTAAAAACTTTTTTTCACTTTCCAGAAGCAAATAGGACTTCCACACCTTTTTCTTGTTTGAGTAAAACACTGACTTTCAATCCAAGCCTGGCAGAATTGGCCATTAATTGTTCACCAGTTCAGCCTAGGAGTTGAGTCTGATTCTGAGGACTGTTCTGATCACCAGTATTTTTAGTTTAGAGTGTGAAGGTACAGAAGAGATTGATTTTTTTTGGTTTTGTTTTGTTTTTTGTTTTAATGGAGACTCCTGCTGAAGGGGATAAGACATCCGTGCGAGCGGTCACACAGCTGCCCTGAGGTGGTTTAAGCAGATTACTGTTGTCAGGCCGTTCTGAAGACAATCATCCATGGCCCTGGCTGGCTGGCACCTGCAGTGCCTCCTGTGGAATGTGCTTTTTTTGTCCTGAATGAGGTTCAGTCACTCGGCCACTAGCCCAGTGCTTCTGCCCACCGGGGAGAAATCCCAGCCAGTCTCACTGATGTCCACGTGTCCCTGACAGAGCAGCAGCTCTGAGGCATTTCTGGAATATTTGTCCTCAGACCACAGAAGCAGAGGGTCAGCGCACAAATGTAAGCCAGCCATTTTCAAGGAAATCATCTCAGAAGCCCCTGGACTGAATTAGTCAGCAAACCAGCGCTGCCTCGCTTTTTGGAAGCAGTCACAGTATAACCTCCTGGCTTTTGGCAGATGGACCTGCACTTCTGCAATTCTGTGACAGCTGGAAGATTTTGATGCTGTCTTGACTCAACATATCAGTCAGAGGTTTTCCCTGTGGGGAAACCTATGTGTGTTTTAGGCTTATTTAGTTGGAAAAGAAATGAAGCTGACTCTTCAGTAGTTTTTTGGTTTGTTTTTCCTTCTTTCCTTTTTTTTTCCTAAGCAGGAAAAGAAAATGCATCGTCTTTCATAGATTCCCTAAATGAAAGGGAGAGTTGTTGGGAGAGAGCATGACACAGGACTTTAAGGTTCCCTCTGAGAATTTCACTGAAGGGATAAATCCCTTCATGGCTCATCCACCTGACCAGAAGTCAAAGTGAAACTGTGCATCATCACCCATCAACAAAATCCATTCTCCCTGTGCAGCTGTGCAATCAAAAACACCTCCCATTTTCATGACTGAACCTTTAAGCCAAGAGGAGATGGTGTAGAAATGGCCAGTGGTTATTTAATAAATAATAGGAAATTACTTTTTTAATGTAGCAGAGAGCTCCTGGGGATGTATTTTTTCCTGCAGGATTTTAATGGGGTGCTACTTAATTCTATTGTGCCTGGTGCAATCAGTTTAGTAGTTCTGATTTTTCTTGACCTCTCAGCATGAGGAACATTTTTATAAAAGGAAGTATAATAAAAAACTTTTAAAGGTAACAGTAGAGACAAAAAGAGGTAAGAGGCAGTGTGAGCCTGAATGTGAGGCACCAGTGTTAGCATAGATCTACAGGTAGCCTGACACTTGCCTACGTGAGTGATTAGGGCTCAGCTCATGCTGCATTTGAGATTACTGGAGGTATTAAAGCCACAGCCCTCAATATTAAAGAGATGGAGGTGAAGGTTGAGAAATTTCAGTCCCAAATTGGATAAATTTGCCAAGTCTCTGGCTGCAGTGCAACACTCATTTTTTTGCAGGTGAATTTAATAGACAGGGTGTTGAATGAGGAATTACTTCCCAGAGTGGTGTATTGAGTTAGGTAGAATCTGCCTAAAGCCAGAAGAATAGGTTGCTTTTGTGCTAATTTGTGCTTTAAAAATGATTAAATGCATCTGACATTTTATGTAATCTTATATATTTAAATTAATATGAAACTCAAACTGTGTTTTTGGAGTCCTTTCTTCACTAGCGTATGCCTATGTTATAATATACATTGTGTAATATATAACTCTGTATCTTGTGGTTTCTTGATAATTTAAGCAAGAGAGGCTTTTAAATTAGCTATTAAATTACCATTCAGAGATTTGATCATCTTCTAATTTCCGTACAAAGTCCTCCACAGGGGATAAATCTAGTTTAAATGTTCTCTTCTTCCCATGATTTTATACTCTAGCTGTAAGATGATACAACATTCCTGCATTTCAAACTCAAATACATTACAAGCACCTAAAAGGTTTTAGCTCAGTCTTGTCAAATAAGTCTATATTTCAATTGTAAATGTAACCAGAAGTAGGAAGAAAAACATGATTTCTGGTTTTGTTCAGTTCGCTTACCCTTAGCCACAGGTGTGAAAGCTGAGTAATTTAGAAAAGCACAAATGGTGATGGGGTTTTTAAATACTTCTAAATTCTAATTGTGTCCCCAAGTTTCCCTTACTTAGTAGAAGAACTGAAATTCTGCAGTTTATTTCTTATGACTTTTTTGGGGCAGATCTATGCTCACTGCTTTTTTCGGCAGGAAACTTGCAGAGTATCCTTGATCTGAAGCAAGGGCTGAATTCCCTTCCTGCTCTGCATGTTTGGTGTCTCCTCTTGCTCCCCGTGGCAGGAACCCGGCACTGCTGTGCCGTGAGCTGCTGGTGCTACCACAGCCTGGCTGGAGTGGGTTTGGGAGGGAGATCTGTGCAGCCGAGGAAAACAGGAAAAAATATTCAACTCACGAAGGGTCTGAGGGAGATTAGGAGTGGGGGACTCCGGGCTTTGTTTTCCCTTCCCTCTCCTGTTTGGCCTTCTTCCCACCGCTGCCATTCCAGCTGATCCTTGTTGTGACAGATCCAATTTCGCAGCTGCAGAGAGCAGAGCTCGGAAATATTTGCTGCGTTGGATGTTCCTCCCCCCTTCAATATTACTGCAAAAAAATAGTGGCTGTTGTGACAAAGCACTTGATGCCACCGTGTGTGTCCACGCCGCTGAAAACAGATAACCTGTGACCGTGTGAACCACGGGAAAACCTGAAGGATAAAAATGAGGATGGCCCAGTTTTATCTGTTTTGTGAGTTTTGCGCTGCAAGATGCTCTCTCAATCAAAGATATTTGGGTTCTGTTTCCTACTGCAAAACACCTTTTAGTAACGTTATGCTGATGACAGAGAGCAGGGAATTGTAATCTTCTTCTTTAAAGAAATGAATATAAATAGAAAATACAATAAACCAGGGTTAACCTAGCCTGTAACAGTTAAACTAGGAATGAAAGAAACAGAAATACTGTATCTGAAACTAGACTGATCTCCTGCCCTTCTTTTGCAGCTTTATTGAGTTCATTTAGTAAAACTAGAGATTTATGCTGTTGCTAAGTTTTTGAGCCTATAATTGCAAACTCAACATGCAAGTTCAAGATATACTTTTTTCTGGTTCCCATAAATATTCAAAACTTAAACCTTAAATATCCTTTCATGATGTGTGAACTTTGCTCCAGTACCTGCATTAGCCCAGCAGAACTGTCTCAAGTGATAGGACAAAGCTGTAATTTTGATACTGTGCTCCCTTGAGAACAAAGCAGCATTCAAAACTGCTTTTCAAATATGATTCTTTTCTCTGGGTTTACTGCTCTGTGTTGCCATGACCATTCACCATAGGCATGTGGTCTATTCTTTTGTCATTCCAGCTACACAAAAAAATATAATTCCACAGACCGTAAGCTGTGATCCACTGCTAGAGCAGAAGGATGAGGATGCTTTTGTCTACCTCTATAATGGACTAATCTATTCCTGGGCAGGTTCCAGAGTGTATTTGCAATAAATTCTCACTATCAAAAATTGCCCAGACATATGTAACCCCCAAGGCTACCATTAGTTTTGCTTTTATACAGATTATAGCAGACTAATTATTTGTTCCTCTTGAGGTTCAAGACGAGGGTGTATCTACATCTATTGTTAAAGACAAGCATGTGCCTCTCTAAGAAGAGTATTTACCTCTCAAGCTTTCCTTTCTTCCTTTGTTCTTCTCTTGTCCTCTAACACTCTCAGAAGTTATTGTTATTGGGTACTAATTTAATAAAAATGCAGGAGATTCTGACTGAAATGATAACCACCAAAGCTATTCAATTGTTTTTCTGTGTAACGACTCTGATTGAAATTCTGGTCACGGCAAAGTCGAAGGCAAAATTTCCTTGGCTTCTGCAGGGGACTGGAATTTCATCTAAGGTGAATATTGTTTTTGATTTAGACACAAATATCTTATAACAGTTTCTGATTCACAAGTCTCGTCTAGCATTATACCACATTAAACAAGCCAAGAAACCATAATCTAAAGGATATTGTCAAGTGGAGGCTGAACATATATTCATTTCAGGTGCTGTATGCTAAATACAAATCCCTTTGCTCGGCATGTGATATCTACCAGGAGATAATGTTATCAGGTGTGTCCCGTGTACAGATCATCACTTTTGAGGCAGAGGAGGACAGCAAAAGAAACAGCAACACATCAGGAATGAAAGCAGCAATGGAAGAGGAGAAAAGCTCTCGCAAGAAAGGCCTTGTAAGTGATGTAGAGACTCTTCAAAAATACTTGAATTATTTTCTAATGCAGCCCTCCCTGTAAGCAGGATCCATCCTTTCCGATTGACTCTTCGAACAAAACACATGCAAATAACTCCCAGTTTCACTTTTTATATTCTGCATTTCCCTACATACCTATGAGGGAAAATGATCAAAATACTCAAGTGGAAACACCTACAGCTTAACCAGCTAGTTAGCTCTCACTGTTTCTGGGAAAAGGTGAGAGTGACCTCTTTTGAATCCATCATTTCCTTGCAGCAGGAAGAGCTATTTTATTACTGCCCTTTAAGGAAAAGCATAAAGAGATTTAAAATACATACGTACATATATGTATCTGTATATATGTGCATGTATCTACCTACCTATTTATATATTTAGGTAATGTGTGGGAGCAGAGGAAGGGATTTTTCCTGTTCTAAGCAATTACCTACCCTATCAATATGTATATATTTCAGCACTTACTTTTTTCTCCCTATGAAGCCAGACCTTGAATATACATGTTTATTTTTAAATAATCGCAAATTATCCATGAAATGTTAAATAGGATAATGAACTCATTAAGCATTAATTGCTAAGGCGAGCGGCTCTGGTGCCAGCATGATCTGTAGCAGAGCTCTCACGGGGTATTCCCAAACTAGGGGAAACTTAGAAGTAAAGAGAGCCAGCAGGAGCCTGCAGCTGATGGGGCCAGGAGCAACAGCAGCCAAACCCCCAGCATGAATAGAAATTCCCTTGGGGACCAAAAGCAACCAGGGCATGGCACAGCAGGGTGGGTGCTGACGCCCTGCCAGCTCCACCAGGGAGCAATGGGATCTGCCCAGCAGAAAGCCATGGCCTCTCCAAGCTCTGCAGCAAGCACAGCTGGGGCAGCTGCCCAGGCCAAAACACACTGCCAGCCAGGTGCCAAGCTGTCCTCAAAGACAATAAAAAATGCGTCTATAAACACATCAGCAACAAAAGAGGGTCTAAGGAAGGTTTCCAGCCTTTATCTGGGGGGAAACAGTAACAAAGGACAAGGGAAAAAGACTCAATGCCACCTTTGACTCTGTATTTACTAGTAAGACACTAAACACTCAGTACTTACTACTAAGACTGGTTTTTCTCCAGGTACCCAGTCCCCTGGGCTGGAAGATGGAAAGGGAGCAGAATGAAGCCCCTGTAATCCAAGGGGAAATGGTCAGTGACCCGTTACTCTACTTCGATGTGCACAAGGGTATGGGGCCAGATGGGATCCACCCAGGAGTACTGAGGGAGCTGGAGGAAGTGGTCACTGAGTACCTTTTCATCATTTAGCAGAAGCCCTAACAAACCAGTCTGGGTGGCTGAGCCCAAGGAGTGGAGGTGAAAGGAGTTACACCCACTGGGTGGCCAGTCACAAGTGCTGTTCCCAAGGATTTAGTGCTGGGACAAGTCCTGTTTAATGTCTTTACTGACGATCTGGATGAGGGGATCGAGTGCATGGTCAGTCAGTTCGCAATAGACGCCAAGGTGGGTGGGAGCGTTGACCTGCTGGAGGGCAGAAAGGCTCTGCAGAGGGATCTGGACAGTCTGGATTGATGGTCTGAGGACAATGGTATGAGGTTCAACAAGGCAAAGTGCTGGATCCTGTGCCTGGGTTACAACAACCCCGCACAGTGCTACAGGCTGGGGGCAGAGTGGCTGGAAAATGTTCCAGTGGAAAAAGACCCCGTGGTGCTGGTGGACTCAGCTAAACATGAGCCAGCCTGTGGCCAAGGAGGCCTGTGGCATCCTGGCTTATCCAAAACTGTGTGGCTAGCAGGACTAGGGCTGTCCCACACTGGAAGGGGCTGCCCAGTCCCGTGGTGGAGTCACCATCCCTGGAGGTATTTAAAGACAGCAGATGTGGCACTTGTGGACACTGTTTAGTGGTGGGCTTGGCAGTTCTGGGTTAATGGTTGGACTCAATGCTCTTAAAGGTCTTTTCCAATGTAAATGATTTTACAGTTTTAACCACACAATATAGTTCAAGCAGGAAAGCAGGCTTTTCAAGACACATTTCTTGTGAGTTACCACAAAACATAGAATGATTTGAGGGAGCTGGGAAGACCAGCAGTTAAGGGGGTTGCACAGGACCTGGAGATGACAGGACATTTCATCATCCCCCTGCAGACGTGTCGGTGCTGCGGCTGAAGGATCGTGCGTCCCTCCACATGGCTAGAGGAGAGATAAACCATCCCAGTGGGAGGGGAGGACAATAAGCGCCTGATGGGGCTGGGGGATGGTGGGTGACACATCTAATGAAGGCCATTAACGCATCACAGTTAGATTTTCATGGAGCAAGAGAAAAGTCATTAGTCTTTTCTGTGTGTGTCAGCTAGCAGAAAGACTACGGAGCAAAGTCACTTTTCCTCCAGGAATTAAAATTCCTACAGAAGAGAGATTTTATCTTAAGGTGCTTTTGTCACTTCTCCACAAAACACAAGGGGAGCAGTTACAGCAGCACCTGTCTGCTTGAGGATGCAGAGAAAGTGCATGCACTTGCCAAGTTAGGCATATTACTATAGGTTAAAATAGCTTAAGTTGGAAAGTCGGTGTAAATATTTTTCTTTAAAATAAATTCACTTTATTAAACTCTGAGTTTGGAATTGTTAAATAGGATACGCAAAAAGAGAGTGTTCTGTTTGCTCCAAAGCCTTTTCTTGGTGAGAAGGATTACTTTAGTGAGAGGTATTACCGGTGTGATCTGATCAAATTTAGAAGAAAATGGTTAAGGTTTGTTGAAATTTACTTTGTATAGTTCTAGTGGCAGAAAACATTTATTTCACCAGAAATCCCACATATATTTGGGATCCTATCCTTGCAGACAATGGTTGGGTCAATAACAAATATTTTGTTAATTCTTGCTTCTTTTGCAAAACTTATTGAAATTTTACTCAGCAATTTACTTTTTATTTGTCAGTCTCTGTGAGTAAAAAAAGTCTTTCAAACATTTTTAATACCAAAACCAACAATTTCAACAATTTGCTGCTTAACAACCATCCTAAAATGAATTCTATTTTGACTAAATGTAAGGTAGGATCTTTCTATTAGATGATACCTTTCTTTTTTGAGTATTTAATAAAGTAAGGGAATTAAATGACCCGACTGTAAATCTCAGATATCCTGAAGCCATGCTTTCTGCTTCATCTGTGTCATGAAATCACATCAACCAGGGAAGATACCTGATGGCTCAGGAGGGTGCAGGATTTGCACTTCTCTGTAGCCATTCAAAGCATGACAGACCAAGTCAATTTGTGAACATCAGAAATGGACTGTTATTGAACTAGGACAGTAAATTCAGTCATATCCACATGAGCGTATAGCATCCCAGTGCCTAGAGATGTGTGCTGTAATGACAGCTTTTTTCATTTTCTGTAAGACTATGTATTCTAAAATATAGGCAATTCATCGATATTTTGTATTTTTTGGTGAAGTAACTGACAGTGCTTGGGTGATATCTTTTATAAACAAGCAGTAATAGCAGACCAAAAGGGCTCTGCCATGGAATTCAGGTTGCTTAATCTTAATTTTACCCCTTTCTAAAGGCAAGCAGTGATTAAATACAAATCTTTGACATACAAGAGAGCACTCAGGATTCGGAGTTGCACATCGCTTCCAGTCCCAGGGATAGCTTTAGGTGCCTCTTCTGTCCCAAACTGCCTTAGCCAACACTTCATCCTAAGAGATGCTTTACCTCAGAACCTTGGGAAATGAACACAAAAGCACTGTTGGATAAGGCCCAATGCTCTCCTCTCACCGTTCCTTTCCTGTCTTAGGAATGCTTCAATCCTGCATATTACACACACCTTATATAAAATACACAAAATACACAACTAATCCTGTTGGTCTCAATGATACTGCTCTCACCCACGGAGAAAACCAGCACCATGCTGAATTATGAAATTTGTGCCAGGATGGCATTCATGATATTGGATCAAATTCTCTAAGGCATCAATCCCGTAGAGGTCAACGTAGTTTCTGTAGCCTGCACTGGGCATTATACAGTTGAAAGGCAATGCTCCAAACTCAAATCTTAATATGCAAAACTGTACTGCAATTTCAGGGCAGGAAAGCATCAAGAAGCAGCAGAAATGTTCTTAATGCAGAGGACCCCCACGATCCCTGTTGCACTGCACCATGTCTGAGAGATGTAAGCTATGATGGTAACAGTTATTTATCCTCATTTGGCCTATAAGGTACCCCAAAACACATAAAAATTCTGCTTCTTCCTCCTGATGGTCAGTGTACCTTATGGCAATATATTTGGCACATGCTCTACAGATTTCAGGATTAAAAATGCTTTTTTATGGTTTCCAGTTGTCAGACACTGTGAGAAAGAGATTCAGTTATGGTAATCCATGTTAATAACAATACATTTATATTCATAAAGTATTCGGATGAGAGACTTACACATGTTAATTCTTAGCATAAGTACTATACAGATTTAATTAAAAAAATTAAGGAACTGAAGTCCAGTAATTTCTGAAATTATATTCTGCTCATCCAGACTGCAGGAAAGCTCTTTGTTCGCTGGTCAAAATGTGTTTGACCAGCAGGTTGTGAGGTATATTTGTTTTTCCTCAAAGGCAAGGCAATATTACTTCTCTTGTGCTCACAGCATGGCATAATCCAGGTTTTCACTTTGCATTCAGTTTGCTGCTCTGCTCTGCCAAAATTCTGGAAAAAAAATCCCACATACAAACATGAAGAAGCAGACACTTTATTGACTTGTATCATTCATTTTTTATCTAATGCAAATTCACTAAAAAGAGAAAGAAATAATAACTTCTTCTAAGAATTGCTGAGAAGTTGATTATTTTCTAAAACCCCAAATGAGTCTATTCAAAGTGGGGCTCAGAATCTGGAGATACAGATATGCAGATGGCAAATTATTTGTAGTTGATGGATTATCTAACCCAAGATAGATAGGAAGAAGCTGGGGAAGAACTAACTACAAAGAATAAACAGTTTTTCCTCAAACAATTTTTTTTTTCTTCTCAAGGAATTAATACAGTTCTTCAAAAATACTGAAAAACTGAAAATAGCAGTAGCCATAAAAATTAAAATATACTTTGTAGGAACAGACTTGTTTTCCTAGACCTCTTTTTCACAAGCAAAGTGCTATCAGATGGCAGTGTTACCAAATGTAAATATGAGTAGCTGAAAGTGACCTCAGCCATACAATCTGCTCACTGAAAAATGAAAAAAACCCAATTCTCTTCCATCTTGCCATCTTCCCTTACTGTAGAACTGGAAGTGCACGTATTAAATACCACTCTCTAGTGACAGAAAGAATATTAATATACCAGCTGAGAGGATATTGCTGCCATGGTTTGGTGTCCTTTATAACAAGAGAATCAGCTGCAACTGATAACACTTGTGAGGAAAGAGATAGCAGCCAGCCTGTCCCATCTTATTCCCCATATGTTCCTGTAAATGTTTCTCCTTCACTTGTTAGTGCACTTATTCCTGTCTACAAAGACTGGCCCTGGCCAAGTCCCAGCCTCACTGTTGATGAGCACAGGGCTCAGAGGGAATGGGGCCTCTGGCTCCAGACATCCTCTAGCACCAGGAAGAGATCCTTCAAGAACAGGCCAAAAAGGAGGACATAGAAATGTTTTCATTACAAAGCTCTACAAATGTTTTGTTTGTCACACGTCCATTCTCTCTCAGTGCCTGCACTCAGCTCGCTCATAAAATTGTCAACAAGACAACATCTGCATTTCCCTTTATTCCTCCAAGTCAGTAATAGCTCTGTCTGCCATCATCTCCAAAACTGACTAGGAAAAGAGATTACAGAGGCATCATTTAAGTGACTGTTCCATGCATCTGATAGCGTATAATTTCTAAGAAAGGGTTGCCCTCAGATAGCTCAATCTTTGAAGGAATGAACTTGAAATAAAAAGAGACTCATTGATGAAAGTATTATCTTGCTTAAGAAGGAAAAATGATGGGGGAAATACAATCATCCCTAAAAGGAGTCTTAAACTGTCTGGAAAAAAATGTTTTGAATAAAAGACTCAAGCTGGTAAACATACTGGAAAGGGCAGAGAGCAGAGCTCTACCTGTCTTAGGAAGACAATTTGATAGGGAAGATAAAGACTGGAAGCTGGTTTAGTCCACTCTAAATGTTGCATACTGCAGGGGGTTCAGAATATAAGTATGATCCTAACAATGTGAATCCTGTACAAGGCATCAGCTTACAAAATTATCTTAATAGGAGATTCACAGGTTTCAAAAAGAGCTCATCTTATTGGGGAGGCAGCATTCAAACCAGCACTTCAGCTCCCTGCTGCATCCATTGGGTGGGAAATGAGCAAGAATGATTATTCCAGCACTGCCATTTATATCTCTGCAGCAAGGCTTGTATCAGCACTTACCCTGCAGAACCAGGATTTTGAAGAGTTTTATTACCACAACATCAAAAAGTTTTTTCAGGGTTATATTTGATTCATACAGCCTGTGTGTGAGAGAAATCCTTATTTCACAAGTTTGGAAGATGCAAAACTGACTTCATTTTAGGTTATGGATATAAATATTAAATAATTAGACATTTACAAGTTTTGGAGACTGCCACGTTGCTCTAAATCAGTACTGACTTCATAAATGAATTTGTACCATAGTCAAGTTACTACCATGGTCTAAATCAATGTTGATATAAATTAAACTGATAAATATTTATATTATTATCACGCTCTGGAATCCAGTATGACTTAATCAATAAAAAGGGTTGCAATTTGTGCCAGGTGGCTAAACAACAGAGACAGTTTCTGGCCTAACCATTTTACTACACATAATGACAAGAATTTACCAACTAGTCTATAATTACTCAGCTGCTTGGTTGGGTTGAACTGGTAGAATATTTTTTTAACACAGGTAGGAGTTACCTAGTTGCTACCATAGCACAGGCAGCTCTGCCACAGGTATTTGCCCTTACCCAGCATCATTCAAGGTGGTATGGCCAAAACTGAGGCCAAAACATTGATACACTGAGTTTAAAAAAAGCAAACGCAAACAACAAGCAAAATACAGGTCTTTTACAATTTTCACATGCTTTCAAATGACCCTGAAAGCAGCTATTTAGGATACAGCTCACACATATGTCAATATATATTTCTCTGCATGAAAACCTAGCAATGAGTTCAGCTGTCCTTTCAGTTGTTCATTCCAATTTCACAACTAGTTTCACAGAAATCCCCCCAAAAGACACAGTTTTTAGAATGTAGGTGTTAATTTAAACACGTACCACATCTTGATGCTAATTAAGTTCCAAAATATAATTTTTCATGAAAAAGGTATTCACAATTGTTTACCATTTCAAATCACTGCCAAAGCCCCAAAGTGATCAGTTTAAAATAATAACAAAAGTATCTGCCAAAACTGGGGACTGGAGGGGAAATATACTTAGAATGTAGAGAGGAAGGAACAAAGACATAATTTCCATGATTTATTTGCTCTGTAGCAGTACCTGCGAGTACCACGACACTCCTTGCCCCAAGCACTGAGCAATTACCGTGCTATTAAAGCAAAATGCATTTAGTGGATGACAAGTCAGGCCTGCGTGGGGAGCACATTGGACTGTACCACTACTCTTAAAGTACTGCTAAAATACTTCTCAAAATACTCCTCGAGCCACAAGAAAAAGCAATCCTCCCTCAAACCCTACCCATTCACAGCATGAAGCCCTGGAAAATGCACATGAATAAAGTCTGAGACGTGATCTGTTCAACATTTTCCTAAAGCTCATGCCAGCTTGTTGCGTGCCTCTGATGAGACTATTTTATCTTTTTAAGCCTCGCACTCTTTTATTTATTAAACAACCACCACCCATATTGCCACTTTTTAATTTTCGTTTTGACACTAGTCCTTCACATTCCTGACTATTTCTTTTCTGGAACAACTTTTCATCACTTTTATTACCTTGCTAAGAGAGGACATTCTTTCCCTTCACATCTTCTGCAGGCAGTCATCATGCACATTTTTTAACCAGATTAATGTAATCTTAGTAATGTATCAGTCATTCACTGGCATCTCTGACAGCCTGTGAATTTATTGGGCGCATAGTCTGGTCTGTGACTGGCAGAAAAAAAGATGTGAAAACCATTTGCACAATTTAATACACGGCACATTCAATACTACATTCGGTAACAAGCAGTGGTTTCTAACACTCAACAGGGGGGAAAGATGCCAAAACCTGGGAATGCATTTTGGGCACAGTGAGGGAAGTTGAGCATTTTGCTCCAGTCCTGTGTTTGTGTCAGGGATCATTTGTACCTGGTGAACAAGTGTCTTGCAAAGTCATTGGTGAGTCAGCCTTAGCCGCGTGTTCAACTGGCTGCGGTGCTGAGGACATTTGGGAATTCACTGAAACGTTTTCTATGGACTCCCACTGCTACTATTAAAGGCTCCCACTGCTGGCAGTGTCCAGCTAATGCTTCATGCTGAGAGACATTCTTGCTCTCAGCCAAGGGTGAACTGTTCAGTTTCCGCCTAGGAAAATTTCTTGGCCCACCCCTTCTGTAAAGACATCTTTTCTTGTTACTTTTATTTTCCTGTATGAGCTTGTCTTGCTTAACATTCTGTTTATTTTCCATCTCCTTCACTGGCCAAGGGGACAAGCCTGAGAAGAAGGATTCTTTAAGAGATGTTTCTGTCGTCCCAGCCACATCCCTTGCCTGCATAAATCACTGCAATTGAGAGTTACTATCTTTGACTCTGTGTAGATTCCTCCATTTCGAATTAGATATTTTCCTCTGTTAAACATTTTCTAATACAAATTCAAAATTTACTTCAGTGCTTTATTTTTTGCAAGCATTCATTTGTTGTTTCTTCTTGGTAACGCCCTTTATTGCACTTTCATCTAAAATCAGTGCATGCTATAACCCTTTTCCAGATCTGACTTTTATCTGGAGCTTCAATACCATCAGTACTTAAGAGCTGAAACTGTTTTATTGGGATAAACCAAAGATTGACTTTGCATATCTTAACGTTCCTTTTCCCCCCTCTGTCAGTCTGCCATATTTAAGTGAAACTACTAATCCCTACCATGAACAGGCACTTGTCCATGACTTGCTCATTGTCTGTAATCTTGGCTTTCTTTTTTTCCACGACTTTCTCCAAGGGACTGTGTCTTGCTTGTATTATCTGTGTCATATGACAGTCAAGCTACTTGCTTATCTGGTAAGGTGGTAGAAACTATTAAATTTACGTGTGTAATGGACAGCAATCATGCCACTTTTTCCAGAGCAATATTAAAAAACACTAATAGGAGTACTCGCTCTAAACTCCCACTGTTCACCCACAGCAATAAATTTTAACTTGACACAATATTTAAAAAAAAAAAAAGAGTAGAAGCACAATCTAATGTAAGACATGGACTATTTATTGTTATTGGTCTGCCTAAAATCAATGTATGTTTCATGGATGCTAAAATCAGCAAAAGTCTTTATGATTTAGAAGCAAAATTTAAAATCAACATTTACCTGATAGTTTGCTGGTTGCTATTCTATAACACAAGCTTCAGAAAAGATCCTCCATACTTCTCATTAAAGGACTGGTTATAACATAAACAACAGAAACATCACAGGGATGTTGTCCTGATACCTTATATTATTTTTTTTTACTCTGGCTATGGTTTGCAAATTAATGTATTCTCTCCAGGAAAGCAGGAACTCTAAAGATGCAGTGTCACTCACAGACCCCAGTGCAATATATGCAATATTTGTGCAGCCTGCAATGTAGCTGGGAAAGCCTGTAGATATAGTTTCTAGGGAAAAAAGAAAAAAAAAATTGGGAATACTGGGTAAACTACCTGCCATGAGTCAGTGCCTAATCGGGCCAGCAAAATAATGATACTTTGGACCACACCAAAAGAAAATGGAATAAAGGAATTGGGGTTGTATGAGATGATTCAGGCTGCTTGTACTGGGGAATAAGGCTGCCTGCTCTCCCAGCTGAAGGATAAGCAATAATACAAAGAAGTCTAATGGAGCCTTGCCAAAACTCATCTTTCTAAATGGCAACCTGAAAGCTTGCTTCACATGAAAATCAATATATCACTGTTCAAGATGAAATACAGTCAATTACCAAACAAACAGAGACACTTTTTTTGAACATGGGGGGTTGTGCTTGAGGAAAATAGAGAAATAATCTCGCAAGAATGTATTATGCTGAGACTAGAGAATGTTTAACCTTTGAAAAAATAATTAACTAACAGGCCAAACTACCAGTCAGCATATATTGGCAAATAGAAGCACATCATCAGGCAAGAAGGAAAGATCAGCATTTAGAGATAATAAAAGCTGAGAAAGGTCTTGGCCTGAGGTACAAACTCTATGGTACTCACTATATTGCTGAGATATTTGACCCAACAGCCTTCTCTTTGTAGGGCTCCAGACAAAGAAGATTCTCCTTTATTCAACAGTTTTCTGCTTATTCAGAAAACCTTCTCCTCCTATAAGTACATTCATAAATGTATCATGATCCACACCAAATGTATTGTTTGCCACATTAGTCGAAGCAGGAGGCTGTTCAGACCTTTTCTTAACTGTGGAGATGCTTTTCTAATTCCCAGTCTGAGTTTGTGACTAGTCTCTTGCTTGTGTTGCCTGTCACCATGAGAAGATTCTGTGAGTGCCCGATATTTTTAACTCAAAAAAAATTAAATTACGTTCCATGTTAGAGCTTTCACTGCCAGGCTGAAGCCCTGTTCTGTAAGAAATCCTTCCACTTCCAGAAGTGCTGCAGATGAATCTCCCACAGGGTATTGTGCAGTGCCTCTACTGATAAAAATCTCCCACAGTCTACCCTACATTTAACTTGTCTCTTTTCAGGGTTTCATCCCATAAGATCCTGCTCTGATCAGCTTGTCCTGCCTTCAGTTGCTGTTCCCTGTGCACGGCAAAAAACTGCTCACAGCAAAAATCTCCCGCACTGCAGCTTTGAATCTCACCTCAGCAGAATGATCTACAAAGTTATCCACACTTTTCTCTGCAATAATCTCTCCCTTTTTATGGTCAGTGCTGCTGTCAGTCCTCATCCAGGCCTGAGACAGATCAGGAGATGGTCGGGGAGAAGCACAGGCTCCTTACCACCCACTTGAGCCAGGATGCATCCAGGAGGAGAGCAGGAAGTGAGCATTAAAGAGAAGATCACAGAGAACAGGCATCCTAGGATGCACAGTGGAAATTCTGCCAAAAAATTAATGTTCGCAGAGATAAAGAGTTGCACAGGTTTCTGAGGCATATCGATGTCCAAACCTCCAGCTTTCATTGCTGGAAACACAAATCCGTGGGCATTTTCTGGCCACGTGACCAAGCTCAACCCTGCTCTTGAGGAAGTGTTTCCTTACTTCGCCCTGGGGTTCTTTTTGCCATTGCCTGGATTTGTTGGTGGCTGTTCCTTCAGTCTTCCCTCATCTCCTGGAAAGCCACCCCAGCACATAAAGGAGGCTCCCAGGACCTCCAGAAAGGGGAGCAGCTCCAGCACCAGACCAAGTCTTCTGCCTTGGATGCTCTGAGCAGCACCCAGTGGGGATGGTGTCCTGTACAGCCATGAGGATGGGAACCTGCTCCATTAGAAATCCATGTCTCTACACAACCCCCCAGCTGTCCTTTCATTTCTGCTATTATAAGGTAAGAATCAGAGATAGATGTTTTTCTTGGATTCAAGCAAAAAGTCCTCTGATTATACATTCCTACTTCTCCCAGACCTCAGATGTTTCTGATAAATACATTTTTGGTTTGTTTCTAATAGGAAAATCTAACCACTCTTAAGGCTTTGAAGGCAGAGGTGAATTGTGTCGAGCTTTACTGTGATTTATAGATGAGACTATTCAGTTTTATCACTGTCTGGTTAGATGGCGCTGCAGTACGTGACAGCTTGGCATGAAATTTTCCCTCACCCTCTAGGTAAGTCCAAATCCTTTTTTTTTTTTTCTTATAGATTACAGGTGTGAAAGACAGAAAATGTAAAATTACTGGGAGCTTAGCAGTAAAAAATAATGATCCATTATAGTGACATCATTAACTACTTCTATCTGCCTGTTCTGAAACTCAAAAATGCATTTGGACAAAGACGTCTGACAATTCAGGGCATGTGGAGAGTCTGGAATAATGAGGAGACGCACCGTGAACACACACACACACAAAAGATTTCACCTTTCTTCCTGAGTTAATTATCTCTGCGAGAGGAGGCAAGCTCAGAATTGGTATTTGCTGTTGTATGCAAGTATTTAACATCTCCTTAAAGACTCAGATTTGAAAACGAGTAAATAAGTAATTGGACCAAAAAAAATTATAAGCACTGACTTTGTCAGTGAAATTCCTTTTAAGATATTTAAGTTTGTTTTGAATTAAGTCAGCATGAACTAACCCCAGTGAGTGTCACAGGTCCATGGGGAACATTCAAGCTACTGCAGGGCCTCTGCCTTTGTTAGAAGGAGAAAGTCTCTAGAGAAGGTTCTACACAGAGCTCTTACAGAAAGAGCATTGACCTCATATGTACGTCTACCCAATGGAAAAATCTGGCCGAACTTCCTGAAATAAAAACAGTAGAATGAGTACATAATATCAGTATTCAGCTTTCTAATGAATAACTGAACTGTGTCTTTGTCAGAAATTAGTACTTTAAAGCTGTATGAACAACAGAAAGAAATAGCCCATAATGTTTTTAAATGGTCACACTCACTTTTCTGGTGCATTCAGCAATTCGTATTTCTGTACATTCTAAGAGCTAATCAAATTTGGACAAAAATGGATTTGACAGAAAGTATTTACCCTGATAAGACACATTTAGTGATGAAATCATGTAGTTGCTGGGTACTGTTAGAGCACCCTTGCTCAGCATGTTCTATTCACTCTTGTCATCTTTGTATTTTCCCCTCATGCATTTGCTCTCACCTTTATGTGCCTGTAACAGACCATGGCTCAATCCTGAGTCACAAATTTCCTCCTGTCTATGCCTCTCTTGGTTTTTCTCTGGCTTTACCACATTCTTAACTTTTTATTTTGTCTGTGCAGTGTTGTTTAGCTTGCTTTGCTCTCCTTTTTCATCTCGTTTCTTATTTCAGAAGCTTCTCTCAAAATCCTTGTTGTCTTTTTCACAGCTTATCAATCTTCCCTTCACTTTCTCTTCCCCACATCTGTCTACCTCCACGTGTCCCCTGGGTATTTTTATGAAGCATTCACACATGAGCTTCAGAAAGGCGGCGGGCAGAGCATCCCTGAGGGAGGAGGAGTGGAGGCCCTGCTCCATGTGGCTGGGAGCCAGAGGGGTCTCAGCCCTCCTGGGAAATCAGTTTAGCTATTTGTCTTATACCACACCTTCCCACAGTGCCCTCTTCTTGCCTGTGACCTGTAGGCACACCCTCTATTTTACCTGACACAGCAACGTGCTTCTGAGATAAACCACCTGCAGATGCACGCTGTGGATTAAGCTGGGAGCCCCCTCTGAGCTGTCTCAGCCCTTCTGCAGCACTGGTGGCTCTGAAGGCAGACCAGGTGCCATTCCTCAGTCATCAAGCCACAGCACCTGGGCTATGAAGTCTCTTTAGAGACTAATGTGCAACCTGAGAATAAAAATAGGTATCACCACGAATAAAAGCACGTAGGTTTTTTAAATATACACGTGTGTGTATATATACACGGTGTACCAAAATTTTCCAGATAGCAAGGACCTTTATTTCAGGCCTGATCCTCAGTCTTCCTGTATTTAAATTTTTGTAGTCATAAACAACTGAATCAGTTCAAAATAGAGATTTAATTACACCTTTGCTCATGTGGTCCATTCTACTTGACAATTAGCTCGCTCACTGGCCAAATTTTGGCAGCTTCCAGCAGGGGGCCAAAATGCTGTTCAACTTATAGCATGAACTTTTTGTACCGTGTTTATTTTTATTACCATTGCATTCTTTTCCTTTCTGCCTATTACACTCCCTGAGCCTGCATGGGCACTTTACTGAGATCTGTCTTGACAGTCAGCTTTCCCTGTTATGTCCATTTGTGTTGGTTTGTGTTTTTTCCTAGAGTGATTATAGCAGCTTGTGCCTGGAACTTGCCATCAATGACATGCCTAATCACTAGGTTGTTTTTCCATGCTCTGATACGACAGGAGGCATAGCTGTCTTTCTCCAGAGCAGATCACTGACGCTTCCTATCATTTATTTATGCATGATCTCTCCAAGAATAACAATAAAATAGACCTAACAGAACAGTTCCTGAGAAATGCCAGGGTTTTACTTCCAGTTCTGTTCACAGATCCGCCTCTATATTTTTACATACAGAAATCACCCAAAGAAAGACATATGATTTATTATTATTTCTATAAATGAATCTTTACCTCTATGACGGTTAAAACCCCTCCCATCAAGGTTAAGCTCCCTCTATAATAGGCAGCACATGTTTGTGCAGTAAGAATTTGTCTATGGCTTAAAGAGTTTTAACACAAATAAGATATACAAAGAGAGAAAGAAAATGATATTATCCTCACTATATCCTTCACTGTGCAAGGCAGAGGGAAAGACCAAGTAGCACAGACAAATTGTAAGGGGGTTTGGTGGCAGAGACAGGACTTGTCCTGGGCACTCTGAAGGTCCCCATCACTAACGTGACCCTCCTCTATAGCTACTTTTACCAGTCTGAAAAAGCTCTTTTTTTTTTTTTTTTTTGTGATACAGTCTCAGACACCTTTCCCCACAGTTTGTAAGCTGAGGGGAAAACACCATGACAAGACTGTAAATCACACCCTCAAACAGACATGCCACTTAACAAATATTGAGTAGATTCATATGTGTTGTTTAGCTGGAAAGAGCATCATCCTCAAGTACTTTTGAGGTGAGATGCCAGGGGATAATAGGAGTCTGAATAGGGGTGTTATAGTTACAAATAAAAGCCAGCACCCTCTGATTCTCTCCTGAACCACCCAGTTCTGCTCCCTACAGCCAGAGCCCCGCCACACGCTGCCCTTTCCCAGTCACCCCAATATTCATCACAGATCTGTTCCCATAGTCCTGACACTGACAATCTGAAAGCAAATCATCGGCTCTCTGGCATCTCCATTTTGTTTGACATCCAGCAAGACAATGAACCACTGTGACAAATTACTAACATCAGAAATCCCATCAAGGAATATTGTGACAAATAGAAACTCTGCAATTACTTCTTTCATAGCCCTCGACATGGTGTCTGCAAGTAGCATCAATCAGACCACTCAAGATGTGATTAGACAGTCTCTGAAACCCCTTTGCACTTTCCAGATGTGCCATTACATGCTTTACTTGAGGAGAACCGTTACTAATTTTAATAGAGATCTTCTAATCTTGGGTGATATTTTGCTATTTTTTCCTGTTTTATGACTGTGGCCCTTTTTGTCAGGAGGGAAGCACAGAAAGGTCTAAGGTGCATCTTTTCCAGGGTAGCCTCAAGTAATTTTACTGGACAATATAAAAAAGCCACTTTATCATCAATAATGTCCGTTATCTCCACTAACACTTTTATAGAAATGTTGACAATATATCTAAATCAGATTCCTTTACAAAAGAATACACACAATGCTCAAGGACTAAGACATACAGCTTGGTAAAAGCCTGTGGGGTTAAAGTCTAGTACAGTTACTGTTCCTTGTGCCAAATATGTTCCAAGAAAGTTTAAGAATAAACTCTATATTAATGCTAATAACTGAGCTATTTATTAAAATATTTGATAAAACATTAAAATAAGTATTCAAATTTTAAAAAACTAAACTGATCCCAAGAAAGTCAATTTTTTTAAAAAACAATCTTATTATTTATTCCTTGAGAATCCAAAAATTTCCTATTTTTCTTTAATTCTTCAGAGAGTCCTCAATGAAGTCAAAATTAACAACGCAAATGAAAACTTTGTGGCTGTTTATGAAGACCTGACAGAGCTAAACACACCTACTTGAAAGGGAAGTATGAGCTCCTGCTTTCTCAAGATATTCATTTACAACATAAAGATTATATAATGAAGTTTAAGGGACACAGATCAGGTTTCATGATGGAATCATATTAGTGCACGGACAGATGAATTTATCTTCAGTTGGTTCTAAAACAGAACAGCTTAAAATTAGTATATGCTGCTAAAACTGTGCATAGTGAGAAACCATAATAATTTGGAGGGTTATTTATTAGTTCAATTTAGGTGTGCCTTTCTTGTAAAGAGAAGTCTCTAGAGAAGGTTTTCCTTCACATACACAATCCTAACACACTCTGGTACTCAGATTGTTAAAGCTGAGATATCTTATCTAATCTGTACTTGGCCAGCCCATACTTAGGGTCCACTAAAGACTAATTCTGGAGTATCAGGAATCTTTCAGATTTTGTCTAATAAGCAAGCTACACACACTCCAAATGGGCAGTGAAAATGAACTGTTAACAAGTGCCACAATGGGAGATATTAATGTGACTACATATGCTGCTACTAAGAATTAAGAATTCTATTAAGGATTAACAATATTTTAGATCTCATGAGATGATTTCACCAGTTAACAGCATTCGTAATTTTCAGCCACTTAATGCTCTGTAATAGAAAACACACTACAAAATAACTGATGAGTTGCTAATATTCTTCAAATCAAACACAGAAAATCAATTCACACGAACAACAACATGGGCTTGCTTCATGTTTTCACACTTCATTTCCACTGAGCTGAAACCACTTCAGGCATTTCCAGCTGTCAGTTCCTGTCCCACCAGGGATCTGGAATGTGCATTGAGGTGCCTGAAGAGTTTTGGAGATAAAAGCAGTTGGGTGGAAAAGAGAGGGCTAGTACACACTGGCAGAAAAGACCTTCTGGCAGCAATAGAGAGTGTGATCTGGTGCGCTCCGTGAACATACAGATGTTATACAGGCTTTATGGATACCTTTTTTTGAGCTTACTTCCTAAAACTCATTTATATGTGTTGACCTTTTGAAGAGCTGCACTGGTGACTGTCTAGCATGTGTTTTAAAGGGATCAATTAGAAAGGGTTTTTAGTGTAGTTAGGAAATTAACTCCCTCAATAATGGGATCTCCCAGAGGGCTTGGCATGGCCGTGCAATGACTTGCCAGGACCAGCTAACAAAAAACAAATAAGAAGTGATAGGTGGTGGGGAATCTCCTACAATTCAAAGAGATTTATGATTTCAGAGCAAAAGCTCGTGACATGTCTTTTGAAGCCTCTGTCACAGACCTGTGGCTAAGCCCGTTTCTGCTCATGTGGTCCTGAATCATTACAGATTGTTGGCATTCCGTGAGAAACTGCATTTATCAGGAAGGAATTTGTGCTACCTGATGGGAAAGAGCTCACTGATTTTTTTCAACCTGCTACAACTACTGCTCTTGAAACTGAAGAGATCCTTTAATGCATTGAAACACCACAGATGACCAATAATAATTCAATGAATAATATTTTATGCATTCATACACACAGCCTAAGATATTGAGGGATGAACCAAGCCAGTGGTTTGAGTGTAACCATTGCATTCTTAGTATATTAAAGAACTTTGCTGGGGAAGGGATCAGGTAGAAGTTGGATGAAAAGGACATGGGAGTGTCATGGGAAATTTAATTTCACTTGCACTAGCAAAATGAGGATATTCTGAATGCTAGAGAAGGAAACTGGCTCATAAGCTTTTAGAAGATAATCCCATTCACAAAGTCACTGAAGCTGGAAGGATGAATTTGGAGCTAAGGGAGCAACTTCATTAGTGGGTGGTGTTGGGGATCTTTATACTTCTTATGAGCTTTGAGTAAAGCATGAAAACCTGATAACTTTTCTCAGGCTTTATAAGAAAATAACTGGGACAATTAAAATCTGTTAGCCTTACACAAATTAGATTATCAAAAGACTGCAATTCTTCTTGAAGCTGGTAAACCCAAAGACAGCTTGGCCTCTCATTAAGGTCTGATTTTTTTCTTCTCAGCCAGATGAAATGAAGAGCTGGAAGAAAGAACAATGGAAAGAGAGAGAGAGCCAAATGATCTGACAAAAGACTGCTACAGCACGATGTAATCGTTGTGTGGTAAAGGATGTGTGGCAATGTATTATGCTTGCATATTTTCCACTGACTCCCAGTCTTGTCAGCCCTCCTCTCATACCCTGACACATCCTGGCACAACATTTGTAATTTTACTACAAAGATGTGGAAAATGCCTGGAATCCCCTTGTTTTGTGGTGAAACTGAGCTTTCCAGGCTTCCAGATTACCTCAGTTTAAAGCTCCCTTAGAGATGTTATGAATCTGGCATGATATGAGTCTGGCTTGAGTCAAAACTGAGTTTAAGCTTTTGCTTTCTGCCTTATACTCTTTGGAGGACTAGAGGGACAGAGAAACAAACCACACATTTACAATAAAACGTGATGAGATTGAGCTCTATGGTAAATATGTCTCCTAACAATATTTGGTTGCTTAAAGGCTTTATAGTAAAGTTATTACTGCTTATATGAAGTATTACTGTATCCTCTGGGTAACTGATGTTATCAGTATGTGCTCCAGTATTTCCTTTAGGGTCTCTTCTACCCCACCATGCTGATGCCACAGCGACAGCAGGGGCTAAAGGAGTTAAGAGAAGGCCGACGGAAAATTTTCTCACTGACAGTATGCTGGATCCCAGCATAAGGTGAATTTTCTGCTAACTTGGAAGGTGGACATCAAACCTTAATAAGGCCACACAACCTGAACAACCAAGGAAGGGCACAAATCAAGAGTGTGATGGGAAAGGCCTTCGGAGTGGAATGCTTCATGCAAGTCGTGTACTACAGCATGGTCAATCAGCTCAAACGTGCACACCTCAGTTACCAGGGGCTAACACACTTTGCCTCAATAATGCATTTGGATTTAAAATGCTTCACTGAAACAGAGCAGGCTGCAAACATTTGACATTTACTAAACATTTAAAAGAACCATCTCTTTTATACTTAAAAGCACAGGAAAATCGTTCCTCTTCTCTGCTGCTGGAAGCATTAAAAAATGCATCTATGATTATGTGAATTCACATTTTCTGCGGCAGCAAATGGGTATGGCTCCAAAGAACCAGTGAATATCTGTGGTTCATAGATTAATTTTTGCATGCTGTCAACAATAACCAGATTTCTCTTCGCTTTAAATGTGGAGCTTGGCACCCAAGGCATTACAAGGCAGCCCAAGACAAACCACCTGAATCTGGTGTGTGTACGAGATGAACTTCTCCTAATATTTTAGTTCTTTTCACCCTCCTCTACCTAATCTACCTTTCATCCTGCTCTCATTATCTGCTTCTATCCCGTATCTTAAAGCTTAACCGAAACTTATCAAAACGAAATGTAAACCCTCACTGAATGCAACAGACTTTGGATCAGGCCTGTAGGGGTTAATCAGCATGGATATGGATCACCCCTGTGAGCTGCCAAGTGCCTTCAGGTCTCAGTAGCATCAACAAACCTCACAGGACCATGCCTGGAGCTGGCTGGTGGCACCGGGACTGATGGGAGCCTGAGACAGTTTTTGGGTTTCAGAAGTTGTGGCAGATATTGATCTGACAGGCAGAGGAGCTCCTGTGTAGGTGTGGGGAGGCTCTAGGGAAGTATTTCACAGGGTTGGAAGATTCTTAGGCCCATCTCAGGTTTTCATGAGTCATCTTAATAGGCTTTTCCCCTCAAGCCTCCTGGGGTTTAAGGGGAAAAAAAAGGATAAAAAATTAATTCAAGTTCATGTTCTTTTGTGACTGCTCCTACTGAGCACAGTAAACTGACATGCTGCTTTTAATTAGCATTTAGTTAACTGCTCGTTTTTGTGCAGAAACTATGCACCAACTCCAGTGAACACAAAGGTGCTGAACTGAGGACAGGGAGATTCTGCCTGTGGAAGATTCTGACAAGGTGGAATTATTTAAATAGCAACCCTTTAGATTCACTGCTTGGGCACTGATTCTGTATAATTTGAAACCGTACAGATAGAAACAATGAAATTGGAGCAGAAATCTAGTTATTATTGATAACTCACCTTAGGTAACAAGCTTCAAGTCACTATCAAAGAATAGAATAACAGAATATGCCGAGTTGGAAGGGACCAATAAGGATCATCAGCATCCAATTCCCGGCCCTGTACAGGATGGCCCCAAGAACCACACCCTGTGCCTGAGAACATTGTCCAAATGCTTCTTGAGTAGTGGCTGAGCATTGAAACATAACGGGGTCCTACCAGTACAACACCAGCACAACCCAAAACTGAGCTCAGCAATCAGTGCCCAAACCCACAACAAACAAATAAAATCAAAGATCAACAAAAAAATATATCACCACATTGTCTTGGGTTGCAATATGTAACCAAAAATTTTATTCTATTTCATCTGTTGAAACCAGTTGAAAAATATTTTCATCTCTTGTAACTCCAGGGGAAAGAGGGCGGGTGCCTTCTGTTAATGGGTCAATCGTTAAAACCAGATGGGGCAGTGCTTCCTTATCTCCTCCTCCACCCATCCTCCTCCAAGGGGATATCACCTGGGAATGAGCCATTTAAGGCTCTCCTTGTGACCGATAACATCACATCATCCCACTGGGAGATGCTCCACTCAGTGGGAGGAGCCGAAGCCTCTCTACCTGCATAAAACCTGCAACTCAAAACACCAGAGCAGCTGGTTTTCCCACCGGATTCCCCGAGGAAAACTGGACCCATCCTGTCACCACCGGACCCTTCTACAGGATCACCTCTACTCCAACGGAGCCACATCTGCCACTCCAGGAGGACTTATTTTGGGCTGCTCCCCACACCCTAACCAACAGGGTGTCAGGTCGTATTCTGACTGTGTCAGAGTTTCTGGGATCATTTGTTTGTTGTTGTTCTTTTTTTTTCTCTATACCACTACCTTTGTAGTTTGTAATTATTCTTAGTAAAGAACTGGTATTCCTATCCCTACATCTTTGCTTGAAAGCTCCATAATTTCAAAATTATAGCAATTTGGAGGTGGGGGGGTTTACATTCTCTATTCCAAGGGAGGCTCTGATTTCCCCTGGCAGTCACCTGTCTTCTAAACCAAGACACACATACACAAACTTGTAAAATGATCTACTGGCACGTGAAACTTGCAAGTCTTTTCAACTGAGGTAAAAATACAGCTCTTGCCTTTTCTTTCACGAATTGGGAAATCCTGAAACAGTATTTTCTTTCCCAGGTTTAAGAAAATATTGATGACCTCCTTGTTCATCCCACTTGCTGTTCTTGGTGACTCCAAGCTCCAGACAGCTGACTTCTCCAGACAGGACCCTGAAGCCAATGGTGAGCTGCATTAGTTGGAAGCCACTGATAATTTTCCAATACCCTGTCTTTATGGGAAATTCAACCACACTAGCTGTCTTTGAAAAAAAAAGTTTAACAATTTCTTCCAGGCAGAAACAAGGTATTTATGCTTTTAAACTCAGAGAGGAAACCAGGAAATTTTTACCATTATTTAATTGTTAATACCCTTAAGCATAGCTTGGTGTACCTGAGAAAGTCTGAGTAAAAACCATCACATAAAGTAAGTTTTTACATGCCTTGTAAAATCAGGGCATTTTTGAGCACTGAAAGGTTGCTGAAAAGTCAGTCAGCACTACCAGAGTATCATTTAATTATCATAAGCTTGGTTGTATTTTTTTCATAAAGAAAACAAATGTAAAATGGACAAAAAAGGGGTGCACTATTGCAGAATAGTAAAAATTGTAGTTCAAGATATTAATCACGCTGAATCCCGTGAGTTTTTGGCAGTTAATAAATGTGTGATAGATTGATCTCTAAAATCGCACGCATATTATGAGCATAATCCTCACTTTAATGCAGGGTCATAGAATTTTACAGCCTCATAAGCTTGCAAGGTTTCACCTGGAACATCAAAACAATTGCTAAAAGCATAATAAATTCTACAGCTAGCCATCTGCTTACCCTCCTGACCTTTCAAATCTTATAAAAACCCAAGCTCATAATTTTTCACTCTATGAATTTCAACCTTTTTTTTTTTTTTAATACAGTATATTCAGAAGCTTACTTCATCTTTTCCATGTAATAAAGGGGATCCATTCCATTTGATAATATTTTGTGGCAATAGACATTTTTTTCTTGAAAGGATTTTGAGTGCTATCTCTGGAGCTAATGGGATTGTGGGGCATTGCCAGTTGTTTTATCTGGTTGGAAACATTTATTTTGAGTCATGCTCTTCTTGTATGGGTTCACCCATCAGTCCCTATTGGAAATTACATCCAGCAACTGCTCTGGAAGAAGGTTAAATAGCACCAGTGTCTGTTCCCTGCCTAATCTCTGTAACTGTGAATCACTCTGTTTTGTTTTTCAGAAAGTCATAAAGGTTAAGGTTTCCTGTTTCTCAGCACTGAAATATCATATCTTCCTCTGAAATTAATATTTCTGTTCCATATAGACAATTGGGAATATAAAACCTATTGGTACCTTTTTTTAAGACATTGTACTACATCAATACTTTTATATTGCCAAACCCCCTTTCTCCAAAAGTGATCCTCACAATTTTTTAGGATTTTTAAAAATTTTCCCCTATACCAGTGGCAAGTACAATATGCATCCTCCTACGGATGTCAAAGATCCACTACTTAATGTTCAGAAATACAAAGTGAAAAAATTCTTAATTTTTATTCACTCAAATTAGTTTTGACAGTTGTTTCAAAGACTCTACATTTACCCTCACCGGTGAATCACTACATGTAATATAAATCCACATGCAATTCTGAAAGTTTTGATTTTCAAAAAGCAACAAAAACTTTTTTAGATTAGCAGTACCAATTCTCCCCTGCCCCAAAATTCAGTTATAGCCATGTTATTTTCTCCAGTTTCCTGACAAGGGGAAATCTGTGCAGTCTCTCCATATGGCTGTTTCCCTTAATAACCCTTGAACTTCCTGGCCACTTTTAAAAAGGCATAGCTTTCAGAGGTGTGAAACCACTGCAAATATAATGAAAACAGTTGACTGTTGAAAGGGGATCCAAATTATTGCCTCAGCTGAGGGAAAGATCTTTTCCCATTCTCAGAGATAAGAGCCAGCAAATCAGCACACATGTGCTCTGAACGAGGCACAGCAATTTGTCCAGCCAAATGAACTGGGGATGCTGCAGGGAGATAGGCTTCCTGTGAGAGGGAGATTGTCAAGGAATAATGAGAGAACCAGAGGAAACTGGTTGTATCTGACACTGAGATGATATTAGGGAATATAAGGTAAAAGTCATGGAAAGAATGATTTTTAAGACCAGGTTCTGCTCACAAACCAATTTTTCCTTATAATAATAATTAGACTACAGTACATTAGTTCATCTTTTTATGAGCTTTCCTTTAAAATACTTCAAAATTAAGGGTGTGAGTCAGTGTTTAGAAGAAACAGGAGAATACTTGCCTTTGCACCATACTGTAATGTGCAGGAAGGACTGAAAAGGAATCCACTTATGGGAACCATGAAGTCAGAATACGCGTCAGGAGAAAAAGCTCTCAGCAAACTGGAATTCTTGACACATTCAGTGAATTAAGGTAGCTCACTGTTCTGCTTGACAGCAAAAAGACTGTTTGATAATAAATCTGCCAGTTGTGCTGTGTTAGCAAAGCCCTAAATGCAAACTCCTCCATAAGCAAGTGTGGACACTTCCAGGGGCTCTCCCAGCACAAGACAGGACTGACACTGGCAGCTGTGGAGAAGGACACCTGAAGAGAACCTCCAGGAATACTTTGGAAGAGGAAGAAACAAAGGGTTAAACCAGCATTACCTCCCGTTCCTTGCAGCCAGTGAAACAGATGATGAACCATGCAATGCCATTTCTCCTTCATCACAGCTGCAGTCACAAGGTTGAGGCACCCAGCCTTGGTTTGTATCAGTCTCTGCGTAACGTGCTGCCAGTTCTTGCAGCCTTTCCATGTTTTGTTATTTTGAGTGGGAACCTCACCCTCTCATCACAGTAAATGCAGTCAGAGACAGTGTTATCCTACACATTTCTTATGCCACCTGTCCAAGTCAACAGCACCAAGGTGATTCCAGAGTGGCTAAGTGGTTAAGGCCCACGCACATGCAGTACCTGAAGCCACGCTGCCCCATTAATTACCTGCTACCTTTCTGCAGCTGGAACTGCATTTGTTAGCAGGAGCTGAGATTTGGCCTGTCCCAGAATGCCACCCTTCTAAAACTGACGTCATTTCCCTCAGTTCAAAATTTACCTATTCCAAAGCTTATTTTCTTCTTGGCCTGAACCTAAAACATAGGCCCAGAGTCCTTCCTTGTGTTCCTTTTCTAGGAAAAATAAATACCCAGCGCCAAAGTTATGTAAAACCTCTGCTCTCATCTTTGGGGTAAAATTGTGACCTGAATAAAAGTGTATCCAAGCCTAACTCAT
>WEIT01027539.1:0-11672 GCA_013389985.1 Dryoscopus gambensis
TCAGTATGACTTTTGTGAAGTTTAGAGGTCAGTTTATGCTCTTGCTTTTAGTGGTTATTACTCTTTATTATATGTATGCTAGAGTAAGCACTGCGTAAATAAAAAGCTACAAAATAGTTATTGCAATCCCTTTAGAAAAAATAATTGTCTAAAGTAAACTTCTAGTGGATTGCATTTTAAAATTCTGCCTTATATTTATCCTGAAATTGTTTGCTGCAGTCAAATTGGAACTCATGGTATAAATCTGACCCTTAAAAAGATGGCAATTTTTAACACAGAGAAATGTTTGGCACACACTGCAGAAAGCTAGAGTTGCCTTGATTTTAATATGTTCTCTTTTGGGATGATTAGCACTTCAAGGAAAACTAATCCTGGCTCTATATGAGAATAAAAGATATGGTTGCACAAGTGTGGGAAGACAGTGAAGGTTTGCACTTTGTGATGTAAGAAGGAAGACTCCCTAGATCCTCATCTCACTATGACATCTTTATCTTATCCCTATTAAACTATGCTTTGAACCTGATTGCTGGTGAGTCAGGAGAAATAAGGAGGAAAACTTAGTACAAATTAGAGTTGTTTAATTATAAATGTAAATAAGAAAAATTAAAACTGATCAGGCAAAAGAATAAAAAAAATCAGTTTTAAGATAAAGTATAGACCTTTATTTCTGCTTCATCAGAATGGTTTGCAACATTATCTCTAGTTCTATGATCACATTATAATTTATCTCTTTTTTCCCAATATACCCATTGCAATCACACCAAGTTAATCAAGACATAAACTGATGCATTTTGTTTTCTCACTTGACTGCCTGTTCATCTAGGGCAGAAGCTAAGGCTGGAAGGAAGCCATGAAGTCTTGATTTCTGTTTCCACACTTTTCTTCTTGGTCAATTTTAATACATTTAAAAAGACTTACCTTATGAGGCTTTGCAACATATCAGACACAGTTGCAACACTTAAATTTAACAATGCTCACAGGGGAATAGAAAATTGAAGTGACATGTTCATCTAGAAACATGTTGCATAAATTGAAAGAATTTCTAGGTCATGGAACAAACTAGTTGTTTCTATTATTTGCAGGCCTTTTGTTTGTTTGTTTGGTTGGTTGTTATTATTTTGTTTCTACTTTGTTTTCAGGGGAAAAATGCTTTAGTCTCTGCCTGTCATTATGTTATTTGAGAATAGTAAGTATTTGTACTTCTCTGTCAAAGATTTGTAATTAGCCTTGAATGGTGAGCTAGTTCAGTTCATTTATGTTTGGATGTTTAAGCAAATTAAGTCTTAATGGATCTGAAAATATTTAAAATAATAGTAGTTCTTCTACAGACTTTATGCTGAAATTGGATTCCCTGTTGTGTTTTGCTAGCAGTTTTAGCTGTAAATTCATCTTGATCTATACCTTTAAGTAACTTTAATATTATACCGCTGTTCCTAAACTGCTGTGCTAGTGCCAGATCTAGATCTCTCCTCATCTATATTTCTTCTTCTGGAGTTAAAATCCTAATTCAGGCCAGCTGCATAGGTAGCTTATGTCTAGGTTTTTTTGCCAGTGAAAAGTAGAAAATAGTAATAAGTGCTCACTGTGGATGTGGGAGATGGGCAGTTGAGTCTCTGCTCTAAATCAAGTGTGAGCTGTACCATCTGTAGCAGGTATTCACACGCCAGATGAATCTCCCAAATATTTTTGTGCTGACTTTTGGCTCTTAGTATGCTCTGAACAAGTCGATAAGTTTAAAGTCTACTAACAAATTGGGTGTTTTCTATAATGTTACATCTGTAAATGACAGTAATTGTAAATTGCTTGAGAAGCTCCTTAGTGGAAAGCACACCTTTCTGCATGACTTGAGAGCATGGCAGCTTTGAGACATAAGCTAATGCAACTTTCGCTGTCCCTTCCTTTTTCTCCAGATCATTTTCTGTTAGAAGATATATGTGATGTGAAGTTCAGATGTCAAAATAGAACTGTTTGTTTCATTGCTTCTTTCCCCTTGACATGCAGGGCAGTTGGGTAATCCTCACCTGAATGTTTGATGTTAACTCAAGTTGTGTTCTGGTATGCCTCCACTGAATCTGCTTGCCCCTATCCCTACACAGCCACTTGAAACAGAACTGTTCCTGTGGAGTACCTAGGGACCTAAAGACTTAAGTTCAGAAAAGAGATTTTCAGGTGTTTTTCTTGTCCCTGTTTCAGAATTAGAGAACTGACAAGATGGCCACAGAGAAGAGAGCTGGATTCTGCTGTCATAGCCAAGCCAGAGTTGTTTTATCACCCAGAAGAAAATAGTTCAGCCAGTATATTTGTTTTGTTGTTGTTTTCACATTCGTTTGCAAGATTTAGAGTAAATGCTTAGACCATTGTCTCGCTTAAAAAACTGTGGGTTTGAGCCAGACAGGAACAGTAAACAAATATTTCCCTGATGCTTTTAGTTACTAGGGACCCCATGGAGGAAAAACAAATAATGCAACCTACACACCTACATACACCTAATGTACGGTTAGCCTTACACTAGAAATAATTAATGGATAGGCCTGAACTGTGATTCTTCATAGTCGGATGTGAATCAGAACAACCCCTTCTCTGCTGAATTCAGAGCTTCTGAATCTAGCACTGGCCCTTCTCTGTGGACAGTCTTTGTGGACTTAAGCTGTAATTTCCTCTATTGCTTGACTGTGGGAATGTGGAGGAATGTTGCAGGAGATCTATTGGGTTCCTGTCAGTTTTTTCCAGTGAAAGTGCCCAGCACAGTTTTCCAGGCTACACTGTGAATGTAAATACAAGAATATATTGCCTCTTAGGACTGATAGTTCTGATTTGCGTATCTGAGATATTAAATCCCTTGGAGGGGATCTACAACTCCCTGAAAGGAGGTTGTAGCCAAGTCAGCCTTTTCTCCCAGGGAACCAGTGGTAGGACCAGAGGACACAGTCTTCAAATGTGCCGGGGAAGTTTAAGTTGGACATTAGGAAGAATTTTTTCATGGAAAGGGTGACCAGGCATCGGAATAGGCTGCCCAGAGAGGTTGTTGGAGTCACCGTCCCTGGAAATGTTTAAGAAAAGACTGGACATAGCACTTAGTGCTATGGTCTAGTTGACAAGGTGGTGCTCAGTCATAGGTTGGACTTGATGATCTCAGAGGTCTTTTCCAACCTAATAGGTTCTGTGATTCTGCGAAGACCAGCTAAGAGGAAAACAAATTCTTAGCTATGCTACAATTATGATGTCTTCTGCCTTTGTTTGGACTAAATGTTGTAAAATTCTCTTCACATTATATACTAGAATAATTATTTTTTTTAGGTTGAGTATACTCTATGTAATCATCTACAAAAAACTGGGAGGATTTTTGAAAGCATTGTAACATTATTTGGAAGAGGTTCCAACCGGTATATAGGTACACTGATTTTTAATCCTTTGCATTTTGACAGCAAACCCTCTCAGGCTTTTAGCGGAAACTGAAGCTATTATTTTGGATTCCTCCTTCGGATTGCTTGATATTATGATGTTTTGGTCCTTGGTACATACTTGATATGCTTAACTTCAATTATGCTCTGAAATACTCCAAGAGATAAAGCTATGGTATTAAACACATCCCATATTTAAATTTTGCATTTATAGAATCCAATATTAATGAAGAATTATACTTTTCTGGGTAGGTACTTATGTCAAAGAAGATTTCCGAAGTGAGGCTGTTTTTCTGCTAAAGCAGTTATCCTTGCTTTTCCAGTCAATGCGAGTATTTATCGGCGGCTTTTCCAAGCGGCAGGGAAGCAGTGCGCCCGAAGGCAGCCTGTGAGGCGCTTTTCCCACTAGATGGCAGAAGATACCTTGGACGAGAATGTTCAACGAATGTTCAACAATTTGAACAACATACAGAATTATTGGACTTATATACTATGTTTTGCCCACAAATAGAGAGATTTTATTTATTAAAAGTTTATCTGGTCATACATTATCCAGATTCCTTTGCGTATACAGGCCCACTCTCTTTCTACAAATAAAGTAATTAATAAGTAAATTAGTAAGTAAAAAAAGTAAGTAAATTTAAATTGCAAAGGTTTGATTGCAAAAATCTCTTGTTACTTATGTGGCATTGAAATCAGAAATGCTTATAGAAATTTCTGTATAGAAAAATCTATCTAAAAGAAGCTGCAAAGAAACAGATGCAAATACTATTGTTACAATATTTCCATTATAATATGTACCATGTTTTCAGATTTTACATATAATATAATATTTGTAAGTTAAGTGTTTTATATTCAGAAGCATACTGAGTTGATAAGCTTTTTACCTTGTAATAGTTTTCACTAACTTGTGCATGAATATTCAGTTTAACATGGCTTAGGTACACCACTGTGACAAGACAGCAATTCTTGTTTTGCCAGCTCTTCCTAGAGCATTTGCAGCTCCAGCAGCTGGAATCTTCATTGAATAATGCAGCAAATGTGCACTGCACATATATGTAGATATAGAAATCTCCCTCTCTCTTGCATACATTATTTATGTAAATAATGATCTGTGCTTTGACTCATTTTTCCCTAAGCTTTTCTCTCAGCATCAGGCAAACTCCACAGTTGATAATGCAATTTTTTACTGTGAATATTTTTCTTACGAGTTTGGCTTCAATATTGTCTGCAAGCTGGAAACACTGAAAAACCCAGCTACCTCTCATGCTGAAGGTGATAGAATATATTCTGAAAAGGTCAGTGGAAAGCTAAAGGGTGTCAAAGACCTTAACTCCAGCTAAACTTATTTTATTGTTTTATGTCCATGGAACAGATGGACTGCTGAGTGTCAGTAGAAAGTTTCCAAACAGAAAAATACTTGGAACTCAATTTTCTTTAATTAACTGATAGTTAGTTAACTTGTCTTGCGACTGAAAAAATATCCTAGATATTATGTAAATTATATATTAGTCAGACTAGTTGAATCACCCATGCTTTTAATACTGCCAGTTCCAACCCCCATTTTTAATCTCCTTATGATTTCCTAAACTGTAACACTTTTTCAGGGTACTATTTTATATCCTGGCTGTGCCTTGGGCTGAAATTTTTTAAAATTTTTGGCTGAGAAGGTTCAGTCATTTCTAATAAAACCTAGGGAAAGTGAATTATTTGTTCCATGTTTTTTAAAAATAAAATCTGACATCTTTTCTTTCTCAGTCTTGCTGTCTGGTGCTCTGGAGTAAGGTATTTGAAACTCTAGTGATGAGGAACTGGTAAGGAAAGGCATTTTGGAGTCAGAATGTGATCTTTGCTACTCATGGGAAAGTCTGTTACAGGCCTCTGCAAAATCTTTCTTGCACACAGGCTGTATAATCTCCATGTTTTTTCTGGGTGAATGTGTCCAGGAAACATATTTACGCATCCAAGGTCTGGCGGGGAGGGCACACAGCACCGCCACAGCAGGAGTGAGCACGCTGCCCTCTGTCCATGGGACTGTGGCCAGAGACAGGAAAGGATCTGGCTGGATTCATCACTCCCCGTTTCATGCATCTATGTCAGCCACTGCGTGCTGCTCCCTGCGTTGGCTTTCTTAGGCACAATACATGTTCTGTCTTGTCAAGTCTGATGCCAGTGGGCGGGGTAACTCAGCTCAGATGTATATATTTCTAATCTGGATGAATCTGATCTGATGACTCCTGTGAGAGAACTGGATATACAGTTCTGCAGAAGGAAAATTGGGCTGACTGAGCATAAAAGAATGCATATTCTCAGCATAAATTAGTTTCAGGTACAATGTTTTGTTTGACAAAGGAGACATCCTGACAGTACCTGAAGGCATCTCAATACTTTTGGCATCAGGCAGAGCCCCCAGAGCAGCTCCTGCAGTTTAGTGACAATCCTCTCCTCTGGTTTCTGAGAAGGGCAGTCTGCTTGGAGTGTGCTGGTCTGTTGTTCCTTAAGAACTCCTAATCTACCACATACTTTTAAGAATGAAAAATATCTTACTCTGTTAAAATAAAGGTTTAAAGATTCATTCAAATGAAAGGAAGCAGTTTCCAAAAGACAAAGACAGTGACATGCTGCTGGAATTTAACTATGCTGTTTTCTCTCTAGCTTGTTTTGAGCCTTAAAAGGAGACTGTGTTCTTGCAAGAACTGTCTCACGCAGAATGATGTCAGTCTCCTCACATTACCCTGAAAATTCTAAATTCTTGCATTACATATGGAATAGCAAAACACAAATGATTTTTCAAAGGATGCCCTTCCCACTATTGTGTAGTTTGAGATGTCCATTGTATTACTTTTAACTACTGAAATGATATGCTGATACAAGCAAATTATTTTGGAACTTGATGGAAATTTCCCTTTATTTTGGATTTTGGTTTTATGCTGTTGTTTCTTAATCCTTTTATCAGGCAGAAAACATAAACATTGTCAAACTTGTTTCTCCTAACTCATGTCTCTTGTAGAAACGTGCTGACAACTGTATTTCTTAAGTGAGCTCAGCTTTGCTTTCTCTGCTACCATTTTCAAATTTACTATTTCATAAATCATGCATCTCAAGAAAAAATTATTGTATAGATACAGCACTGTAGACCTCAACACCTCATAGAGACCAATTAGGCTAAATAAACATATTTTATTCGTAGATTGGAAGAAGAGTCTCTGGATGGTATAATGCTCTTTCTCTCTACATTGCTTTAGGGAACTTGTTCAGTGAGGTCTGTCACTTGTGTTTGAGAAGCTGTTTTAATGTATATAAATAATTTTGTTGGAAAGACTGCCTAGGCAGTTTGGTTTCTTTTTCTAGTTTTCTATTTGTAAACATAAAACAGAGGGCAAATGTTCAATAAAGGGAAATTCCTTCTGTGAAATAACATTTCCAACTGATCAGGTATCCATTACAGTTCTGGGCAGGTTAGCAGACAGTAATGCTACTTTGGGGTTGTGGTTCTAAGCAGATTTTAATGCTCTTACTGATACCATATAAATATTCCAAGAATACCTACACTTAAGTTAAAAAATCAACGATGTCACTTGGGGGTATATTTGGGTCTATATTCCCTTTGTTGTTGCTGTAAAAGATAACACAGCACTACTTTAAATATACGTTTCCTGTCTCACATAAAGATCTTGGCTCTTAGCTTGCTTTCATGTTAGCAGAAGAGATTAATTCCAAACAACATTAAGAATCAAAGAAACTCAGCAAATTGAGGTGCCTTTAAACATCTGTCAAATAAATCCAATATAATGGGTTGTTTGGTCTTGATAGTGAAACAAAACAAACAAAAACAACATCCCATGTCTGCTAAGATTTCAGTACAGTGCTGGAATGGAGGTCAGAGCTTCCTCAATATGAAAAGGAATCTTGTTACGGGGATAAGTAATCAACCACCTGGGAGAATATAAAACTAAAATGAGAGGTGTCCATGGAGACACAGCAGTGCTGCCAAGTTAAAGATTTAAATCCAAATAAAATATTACAGTAGTCTCAGGTGATAGCATCCATAGAAGTTTGGACCTCATTAGGGGAATTGAAAAGCTTAGAGCTGTTTCCAGTAATAACACTCAATTTAGTTGGTTAAATTAAAGCCAAACTAATCTCCTTTCCATGAAGTGTTTGAGCAAGTTGTAGAAAACTCCCCCATCAGTTTTCTTACAGGAGAAAGAAGTCTCACATAAATAGTGCTGCAAGACTGAAAAACTCTTTGCAACAACCTGGCAATTCCCATTTACACTTTGCTGTGGTCCTATCTCTTCACCTATTAAACAAATCTAGAGACCTTGCTGTTTCATCCTTCATCAGATCGTATAAAATGAAGCTTTTGGGGAGTGTTGGGGTTCTCAAGTGTCAGCTTTCCTAAAGCGAGTGGTGAGTTCATGATTTCAACAGAAGCTGGTGGAATTTGATTTGAAGGAACTGAAGCAGAGCTTTCCTATTCATGTGGCATCCTCTGTGTTTTTTCATTTAAACCTCAACTGCTTATAAAGATTCTTAGGAAACATTTAACAAGCCAGAGTTAAAATAAAGAGATGATTTTAAAGGAACTGTTGAAGTAAGGAGCAAAACATGTTTGATACATTAGAAATCAGTATTAAACTGAAAAGTCAACCAAACTAAGAAAAGCTATACTTCTTCATAATTCAAGGAATAAAAATTACAGAAAATGACTCTGTACATATAATGTGTGTGAATATCCATCAGCAAAGCCTTTTCTATGAACCATACTGACAAAGTGACAGTAAAATTATAAATTTAAAATGTGTATTGGTGATTACCCTTAATCAGTCAGTCTTGGTCTACCCCACCTTAAACAGTACTATTTCCTCTCACCTTTTGCATTTTCCATTTTTCCATGACACTTCTGAATCAGGTGTCAGTGGTACAGCAAATTTAGTTTTCCCATTTTTTTTTAGCATTTTTGAATATGTATACAGCCAGACTGAGTAAGTTATCTGTATTTAGATTTACCAGATAATTAACTGCGACTAAAATTAGAGCACTACAGCAAATGCTGTAGTGATATTGTCAAAATAGTTAGTTTTGGACACCATGAAGGCAAAATTGTCTTGTTTTGTATACAGAGTTTTAGTAAATGTATGTAAATAAATCTTGAAACATTACACGTCTGTTGATATTTTTTGTTACTTACTGTGTTCTAAAACTTATTGTGGGTCCAATAAAGTGCTTAAGAGGAATTGGCCTCAGTGAATTTTTGTATGTGTTTAAAGGTTAGCATATGCTGGAGGGCTTTGCTGAACAGGGCATCTTGGTTGTATCTTATGATTTACCATGCTTTTATTATGTCATCTAAGTTTCTCATGCTTGTCACCTTTGCTTTCACAGTTTAGATAATTTCTTACTTTAAAAATTCACTTTGCTCTTGATAAGTAGTGAAAAATGTCACTTTTCAAAGCAAAAAAGCATCCCATGGAAGCTGTGTACAGCAGGGATGAGAAACAAAAGATGAGAAGATTAATGAGAACTGTTGAGCCAACAGGACTGAAATCAAGAAACTGCTTTCCTATCTTCTGAGATAAGGAGGCATTTTACTAAAAACTCTTGATCCTTCAGTGTGCTGCCACCATCATGTCAAAAACTCCTCAGCGTGGTCCATTCAAAGCTTTTTCTATGGCTTTGAAAATATGCTAAATGTGTTCAGGGATGAGGCTAGAGTAACAGAAGCCTACAGAAATGAAGACATTGCACCACTAATGGATCCAGACCCTCACAGTATTTTTCTTGGGCAAGTTATGGTTACTTTTCATAGGAGAAATAGATTACATGAATGGGTGCTTGAGACTGACCTATTCAAGCCACTGTTGGTCTGCATTTGTCTACAGGATCCACCAGTCCTGAAGTTTAGGTAGACTATGCTGTTGATGAGGGAAAAGCTGTTGACTTTCACTTGCAAATCTCCAGCTTGACCTTAGTCTTTCAGGTATGGTCATGTAGTCACTGGACATACCAGTGATTTCTGAAAAAAACCGAGTTTCTGCTTCAGTCACAGATGGGAAAAAGAATGTGGGAATGTGCTGTATGGGTTGGACTTAACAGCCTGAGGTGTGAAAGGAGCAGAAAGGCTTATTCCCAGGACATGAATGTTTCTTTGCTGGCTAACCCAGGCAGAACATGACCACGACACTGCTAGTAATACCCCGAGTAACTTACACGTGTCTAAAATCTATGACAATAAATGCCTTAATAACTTGAACAGTTATAGAGAAGAAATTAATTAACAGCCTCCTTTAAAAAATAAAATAGCAAAGAACAATGCCAGAAAGTTCAAAGGTTAAGCTGATATTCCATTAAAATATACCCTGATTTTTGCTTTTCAAAATATCTTGTGTTAATCTATGTTACACAACACAGCCTTAAAGGCACAACGATTTTGTATTGTTGATTCAATGGGGTGTTGTTTGTTTAGTTACAAAAAATTTCTATGACTTTTTCGGTTCCCTTATTAAAGTCTATTTTTGCCCTTTACTAAGTCTCTTGGTACACAAATTGAGGTATCATGAGGTAATTGAATAAATTTTTTTTAGGACAAAATTGATCCAAAGGCTTCTTAAAGACTCATTCTAGATAAAAAATAGCAAAATTAAGCTGTACTTACTTAAAAGCTACCCTAGAAAAATCCCAAAATAGCACTTCTAGTTGAGACAAAATTGAATGGAATCTGTGCTGTTGAAAGTAATGCACACTTGGACCCCAAATAATCACAAAATTATGATGTGATTTCATTTTATTCCTGAAATTGCTAATCAAAGGAGTTAGATTATAGGTATGAATCATGTGCCTATGGAATACAGCACATTGTGAAACTAACTTCTCATTTATGTTTCATTCCTATTGCATACAGAGTCTAGAATGTTTTGGATTTTCTTTTTAATAACCATGTATAGCTCTCTTAAACTGTGCGAGTCTCTTTGGAATATAAGCCTGTTTATTTTATTGTGCTCTGTTTAGTTATTCTAAAAAAGAGTTACAGACACATAATTGTAGCCATCTGTTGTGTTTTAAGTCCAATCTAGCCCAAAAGTCAAAAAAGTCATGGCAACAACTTATAAAAACAAAGGCAATAATATGAACTCACTATGGTTACTGCTGAACCTTTATTTCTTCCTTCAAATGAAGTAAGTTTCCTCAGAGAATTATTTTGATGTTTGATTTATTTCTTTATTAAATATGCCCACAGTATGACCAGCTTCTCTATCAAGATTGTCATATAGCTGTCTCCTTGATTGTAAATCTGTGTTTCTCCAAAAACACGAGTTCTCTTATGATAAAAAATGAAGCTCCAAGTGAAACCCCGGTGCTTGCCATATATTACTTTAGCATAAACCAGCAAGCAGGATTAAGATTGCTTAAGAAAATTTATTAGTGGCGATGAATAATATTTATCATATAATATATTTAACCCATACTCTGACAGATTTAAAATTAATTGTTTATACATTTTAGATATTTGATGTATTATGTTTAATAATTCATTGAGATATTTAGTAAATACTTTCCACAATTAATTTAATCAAAATGTCAGCAACTTTTATGAGACATTGTTAATTTTCAGTATTATTCTGTCTTCTAGACGTATCAAGTTTGTAAGTGTATAATATTTTTAAAGCTAGGAGCGATGCATTGGTACTTGCACAGTGAACAATAAATGGCATACGTGTGTTGAAAATGACCTCTACATGTATTGGATAAGGTCAGATAGATTCTACTACTGCAGATTGCTGACATGGTATATTTCATCAATTCTCTTTTCTTTACATTTATGGAAAAATCTCATGATAGAAATCCATGCACAACTGTTTTTACTGAATCATTCACACAGCTAGCTCCTGATAAACAGAAAAGCTGGAGTGTGGGAGACAGCAGTACTGTCCTTTGAGGAGAATTACAGGCTACAGAATTCTAGTGGCTTGTAATTTCCTGAGAAGAATGGGGATACCCGAGGAATGAAATGCATCCTGGCTAGACCCATTCCTCTCTTTTTGACGGTGAAGAGCCTAGCCTTATGCTTGCCATTAGGCAGGATGGATATAAGTCCCAGCCACCTCCAGAGAGATGGTGGCCCAATGACAAATGGCTGTCCTACAAAGTTCCCTAATAGTCACCAACAGGGAACTAGGTTGTTTCTGTCAAACCAAATTGGGCACTGGAATGGTGAAGCTAAGATGAAAAATTACAGAGATCAGTTTCCAGTTGTTCAAGCCACCTTAT
>WEIT01027539.1:11711-25005 GCA_013389985.1 Dryoscopus gambensis
TGAACAATTTGTAGATTGTTTTATTCAGGTAGTAATAATCTAAATAAAATGGCAGGTAGTTCACACTGCTGTAGATTGGAGGTGAAGTAAGAAGTGTAAATGATAATGTCTGTGCAAACTTCACTCAGAAGCATAAATGTCATGTAAAAGCAAGCTGTTATTTTTTCTCTTCTCATTTATTGAGTTAATTGTATGTGGATATCTGTGCTTTTACTCTTTTCTTCTGTTAATATGCCTAGTGAGCATGGGAGTGAACCACTCCCACTGGTATCAGCCTCATACTACCATTAAATGTGATGGTGGAGACCTGCTATTTTCTTTTTCAAAGGTGTACAAAAATATTGGTTTGTAACCTAAAGGTGCCATATTTGCAGCATGATGGTAACCACAAAGCTTTGGTCCATAACATCAACTCTGATATCCGTTTTTTCCTTAGAAACTTAGAAACTTACACTGAACAATTTCTGTGTATTTTCTTGAGTTAAAATGAAGAAATTTCTATAAAATATAATCTCATTTAGGTGTCCTTGGAATCCCTCCCTTTTTTTTGCTCTCCTGCTTTTGCTTTTAACAGACTTTTGGTTCTCTCCTATTCTAAGTATTTTCCAAGTATTTATCATTAATTCTTGCTTGTCTATGCATTTGTTCATCTCTAACTGTCTGTAGCCACTGTCTTCTAAGTCTTAATGACTGAAGTTTTCTGGTTTCGTGCATTTATTTTATTACCTTCTAGCAAATAGCAGAGTAATTAAAAATAATATTATTTTATGTCATCCATAAAAAGCATTCATTTCTTTACTACTTTATCATATAAATATTTCTCTGACTTTGAACATTAATTCATTACAAAGAAATCAATGGGTAAAAGTAGGGCATGCCCATGGTTCAGGAAGTGAAAGGTTCATGTGTCTGTGGAAAAGAAGCTGTGCGAGACTGGAATCTGATCAGTAGCACTATTGGTAGCCTCACTCAGACATCACCCACAGACAGCTGCAGCTACCTGCAAGAGGTTCTGATTTTATGGATATTATGCCATCTACAGCAGGTAAGGGAAACAATTTTAGGAAAAGCAAAGACCTTAGGACGTTTTCAGTATTCAGGCCGGGAAACTGAAGTGCTGATGACACCAACTTAAATGCAAGTGGAATGGTTTGGAATGACTTAAAAACAAGGTTATTTCTTTAAAAAATCAGTACTTCTGAAGACCAGAGGCTTAAGTTTCTAATCAGAGATCTCATCTGTTAAGCAGGTGGTTGTACAAAACCATTTGAAAAGTATTAGTAGGATTAAAATATCGCAGTTGTGTGTTGCAGTGGTTGGAATGTCAGTTTGCTCTAAACCTCTCTCCCCCATTTCATCTTTTTCAGTCTCTGGTTAATATTAATCCAAGCTAATGGTGCGAACATTCTGGGTGTGATGGAACAAGGCATAAAAGCATGTTCATAATTTGGAGTATTTGAGTTATCCTTTCAACTGATAAGCATATGATTGAGTGCTCTGCTGGAATGGGGCCAGAATACATTTTGCTGCTGATTAGAATGAGTTTGCACATGTGCTGTAACACACACCTTTACATCCAACTGCACCCCTACAAAGGGTGGAGTTGGTACATTGTGGACAGGATTGTTACTGCATTAAACAGCCAGACAGCGTTCATATTATCCTTCAGTACTGCACAAAAACAAACAAACAAACAAACAAACAAACAAACAAACAAACAAACGGTAAGACTCATGATCTGTGAGTGAATAAAGACAACAGGCCCGTTTCCACAGTTCAAATGAAGGGAAAATCTCTCACTGTCTTAATTAGGTGCATTGCCTGCCTAAAGCCTGCATGATTTGGCCAACATTGCCTATCATTCCAATGTTATGACAGAAGTTGCCAGTACAATTCCAGCTGAGAAGGAGTCACGACCCACACTGCATTCGGAGAACAAATGGAAGATGACTGCAGAACCTGAAAATGGATTCACAACTGATAACGATAGCACATAATCTGTTGCTCAGCTCCTGTTGAACTCTCAGGTTTAATGACCCGTCTATTTACACATGACATGAGATAGAAGAGGTTTCCTGTCAGGTAAACAAAATGAAACTTTTGCTCTTAGCTCTTGGACATTTTGTACAGGACACTCTGTTTTGACAAATCCTGTAAAAATAGTATTATATTTCCAATAAAACCCTTAGTCTTTTATTCTACTTATTATATTTTTCCTGTTTTTGATATCTGATGGCAGACATTTAGGTTCATTAGTTTCCTATTTGTGTATCATTCTTGGAAGACTGATACATAATTCTGGTTTTCTAGAAATCACTCCTAATCGTATTTTTAATTATCTCTTTTCTTCTTGAGTAGCCTAAATCTAGACAATAACTCAGGTTCAGATTACAAGATGCTTTAAGTGGAAAAGCTGCTGGATTTCAGAAGCTTCTCTGTCTAGCTGTCTTCCTCTTGACCACAGAAGAGACATTATACTCTATTTTCTTTTTCTGACACACCTCTTTTTCTGTAAGTTTTGTTTCTGAAATACATGCAGTTTTTCAAAATTTTTTGCTGCTTTTAAAAGGGCTTATTAACTTCCCTTCTATAGCAGAAAACAACGAAGTGCTGCAGTCAAATACATACTCCTAGGAAATGGATTCTACTTGTTTCTACTTTCGCCTTTGTAGGCATCCTTTTCTGGGAATTAGAAAAAGTTTCCCCATAAAACATGTGGAATTGATAAATGTCATGTCAAGGCAATCAGTCTAGTCAGTTTGGATAAAGGAGTCAGATGATGGGGCTGGGTTTTTTTCTTTTTCATTGTCACATCCAGTCTGTTTGTCGGTCCTTCTCATTTCCTGCATGATGAAATATTGCTCAAGCTGTATTTGGAGAAGCAGATGAAAAGGTGTTTTAACATATGACCAAGCAGAGAAAAAATTATGGAACTGAACCTACATTAGCACTTACTGCAATAATACTTCATTAGTCCTCAAATCTTCTGGCTTTTCTAAAGTCTGGTGGTCACACCCCTGAATCCTTGCTCTCAGCTCCATAACACTGCTTGGAAGGTCCTGGATGCCTCTCTCACTGGACAACTTGCCCGGACAAGGTTGCTCCTTCCCTTGCGTAGCATCAGCTGACTGGAACTTGCTTGACATCTCACCATAGAACCTTCCCTCTTTCTCATGATTAAAAGCTGGGTGCATGTCAGCATCCAGAAAATGATCCACCAGTGCATCAAATAGACTTTCCTTTTCCTGGGGATCTCACCGGACCTTGGCTAGATGTGGGCTTTCTAGGCTCAGATTCCAGCCTTTCCAGTCATCCCTCAGACTGTTGCTTGCTCATCCATTCTTCTGACTGAGCATTATCACTGAAGCATATTTTCCAGCTTTTTTCTCTCCCACAGCTGAAATCAATGCCACCTAATAAATAGTTGGTGAAGAGTGGTATTTAAGATATTTGATTTCTCAAATACAGATATTTGAGAAAGACCTGTGATATAATTTCTGTGTATTTTCTACGAATTTTCTGTCTATTTCTTCCTTCATGTACTCTTCACTTCGGATTTGTTCTCCAAGGACATGAAATATAAATAAAGCCTTTTTTTCCCCATTTTTACTCCTCTGTTTGGCCATAATTATAAGTCCTTGGTAATGTAATACTGATAACTGCTTCAGGATCCAAAAGAAAATCACAAGACAATGTCACTGTTTTCTAGATGTTTTTTCCTCCCATGCCATGTAGTGGTAGATTATATCCTATGCTCTTTTTCCTGTGCTCCACTTGGAAGATCCAAAAGCAGCAAAGTCTTGTTGAAGGTCCTCTTGGCAGGACGTAAACTGTAGAAGGAAGCAGAGAGAGATCTGCTGGTACGGCTGACTCCTTTGTCTCTTTTCTTAGTCTGCAAGTGTGTTGGAGAAAAGAAAGGAAGTGACATAATTAACTTTGATAATCTCTCTGGTTGGTAGACAGTCCTGGGGGAAAATGACTGAAAAGTGTTAGAACACCATTGTTCTGAGGCCAAACAGAGAGAAAGACAGGGCCTGTGAACAATGCTTTTAGCTGAGTCTGCTGTACTTAGTGCCAGTCAGGCATAGAAAAAAAAATTAATAATTTGAGAAAAATAGTCTATTTTGGAACTGCTTTAATTCAGATGTTTTTTCCAGTTAAAAATGCTAAATACTTCTATAGATGTTGTTTGTACATGTGCCTGTTTAACAACAGCACGTTAAATTGCACATGTGCTGGTGTGACCTACTACAGAGCTGCTGCCATTTGTCACTGTTGGCTGTGGAGGACACACACTCCTGCAACATGAACAACTGAAAGAAATCAGAAAACAAAGGCAAAGCTAAAAACTGAGGGAGTATGTTTGCAGCAGCAGCTGCTGCAGAGGTAAAGCACGAGGGTAAGGGCAAGGCAGGTGGGCGAGTGTGGCCAGCAGAGGCCACTGAGGGTCTGAGGTGCTGAGAGGTGGCAGCAACCCATGTAGCATTGCCCCACTGCCCAGCTGGCTCTCCCCCGACACTGACAAACAGCTGATGTTTCTCAGACCACTATGCGCCCTTTTTGCCATTTTTTTTTTTTTTATTTCAGCAATGTACAAGGAGCTTGTAACAAGTAGCAAATACAGCTGAATTTCTCTGAGGCATCTCAAAAGAGATACCACATGGTGGGGTCTGAAACAATGCCCTTGTTGGGACAGCATAGAGACACTCTAAGTGTTTTTGTATCTCTGGGTAACAGGGTCTGTAGTACCTGCGTGGGGCATTAGGAGAGCATTGCCAAAGAACATGCTTTCGTATGGAAGGCCTGCATGGTACAGATTGAGGCAGATAACACAGATATTATAGTATTACGCTTCTCAGAGACCTAAACTGTAAACCTTTTCTGGTCACAGATGAGAGAACAAAAATCTCCATTAAAAAAATATAGAACAACTGAAGTCATCAAAAGACAGCTAACAATGACCTATAAAATGCGTGTAATCTTCTAGTCAAAAATATAAAATGTATTTAAAATATTTAACAAAGAAAGACTACTAGAGGCAAGAGTCTCTTGTAAAAGAGTGTCCTGGCAAGAGGGGCAGCATAACAGTCAATTATTACAAACAAAATCCAGGTTTCTTAATTAAAATACAAACTACTGGCTCTGCTGTGTTGCCTGTAATAAGTTATGTCTTGAGAAGACTGTAATTATGCTGGCGCCTGCTAGTGCTGCCATACTTAAGTTTGTCACCATTTCCATTATAAACCTCAGTTTTAAGCAATTTATAATGTAGCCATAAAACATGATTTTAGATTGAACTTGGAAAAGAAATTCTTCGACTAAAAAGTTTTGTTTCTATTTTTTTTTTAAATACAAATAATCTGTTTGATCATCTTTATGCTTTTTAGGAGAGCACTAAATCAGCCAGAAGTTTTATGGCTTTCTGGCCATTCTGTAGTATAAACATATTTTATTTTTTTCATCTGCATTAACAGGATCAGTCATTGTTTGAAAGCAGAGTTTTAGTTCTTTAAACGTCCATAAATACAGGAAAACAAAATAATGAAGACTGAGTAGCTTTGAATTACAATGAAGAAATGAGAATTTAGTTAATCTTGGGCCTGAGAATGAATTATTGCAAAATGCTTCTGCCGTGAGACTGAACTTCCGTATATAGCACCCTTCTCGTGCCAAAGGAAGTTGGCAGAGCTAGGAGGCAACAATGTCTCAAAGGTGGAAGCTTTCCTGGCAGCCCATTGTGTCTGGTGCTTCTAGCAGTGCTCACAGAAAATATCCAAAATGCCTGAAGGTCATGGAAAATTCTCATTTATTTGTCCCAGTGTACACTTCATCACCAAAAGGTGATAAAGAGGAGAAAATGAGCACAGAAGATATTGGGCATCTGCTCTGAGAAATCACGGTGAGAAGGTACACCCATGTGCTTGGGCTATGCAGAAGTATGTTTATCATGTGTATCACGCTAATGTAAACTATTCACGAACAAGATTCTGTTTGTTTTTTATGATTCAATGCTTGTTTCTAGAGAGGCAGATATATTTTTTGATGATTAATGCTAACAACAGCTAGCAAAACCTATGAAAATATCATTGTGAATCCACTTCCCAAAGGAAAAGACTGTTCTGCAGTCTCAATCAGCATCTGTAGCTGTTTTATAATTTGCATGGCTTAGCTAGAATTCCTTCAGGAAATACTATTTTTTCCAATTTAAAGGTGTAAATGTTAAGGAACAAGAACTGAAAGTAGTGAAGCTAAAAAAGTGGAAACGAAGGACTGCTCGCGTGTCTCTTCCATGTTTAGATTACAATGCAATTTCAGATACAAGGGTTGCAATGTAAATCATGTTCCTCTTGCCTAAGCCTGCTTTACAAGAGGCTTGGATTACTCTATTTAACATCACACAGGTCATGTTTTCAGACCTCTGGCTACATAAAGGAAAGTTTAGCAGCTACAATAATCTGCCAACTTCAATGCAAAGATTTTAGTGCAAATTTACTGCAGATTTTAGGTATATACTTTCTCCAGTACTTCAGCTTTTCTCAACCACCATAACAAATGTCTGAGAGAAAAAAAATGGATGTTCTAGACCAGTACCATAAACTTGTTTTTCACTTTATTCCTTTGCTTTGCCAGCAAGGAATTTTCCCCCAGCTGTGCTCATCCATGACACCAACTTCTCAAATTCTGGTCTGAACAGACTGCTGTAGTAAATACTGGCAATGATTACCCATTGTTAATTAAATAAATTTCATCAGCTGTTGCCAATTGTAATAATTTTGCAAGATCAAGGCATTACATGCTAGAAGAGAGTATAGTTGAATGAGAGAAATGCAGGAAAACAGTATTTTACTTTAAGGGCTTTTCTTGATTTGTGTTTTGACCATTGCCACCACAATGCTACTGCATGTTGGCTTATTAAATAGACCCAGCACTGGAAACTTCCATGACATATTTACCTGCCTGTCTCACTGCTGCTTGGTTGCCACAATCTTTAGGGTTCTTATGATGATAATTTACTACAAACACTGAAAATGTTCATTCTGTCTGAGGTAATGTGGAAATGATGCCGGTAGAATACCACTTACTAATATTACTAAACAATTAGTAAAATCTCTGTATCGTACTGTTGTTACTTAGGTGATTGCAACGTTGTCTTGTCTCTTTTTCCAAAAATGCCATTGTGGTGAAAAGCTTACAACATTTTGTATCTGGCTTGTTGCCAATTCCTCAGCTGGGTCTGGCCTGCTTCCCTGATGGATCCCATACCTGGAAAGTCTGTGTCATGGGGATCAGCAGAACTGCTCCTTCGGACTCCCAGAGGGCAGACTTTGGCCTGTTTAGCAGACTGATTTGCAGAGTCTCTTGGGAAGTGGTCTTGAAGGGCAAATGGGGCCAGAAAGGCTGGGCATAGGTCAAAAAGGAAATTGTAAAGGTGCGGCAGTAGGCTGTTGCCATGTGTAGAAAGATGAGATGGTGGGAAAGAAGACTGGCCTGCCTGAACAGAGACCTTTGCCTGGAACTCAGGGAAAAAAATTTAAAAAGGAGAGTTTATTCCCTTTGAAAGAAGGGGAGGCAACGCAGGAAGACTACAAGGATGTCATGAAGCTATGCAGGGAGAAGATTAGAAGGGCCAAAGCCCAACTATTACTTAATCTGGACACTGCTATAACAGACAACAAAAATGGTCGTATAAATACATTAGCAAAGAAAGGAGGACTAAGAAGAATCTCCTTCCTTGACTGGATGTGAGGGGAAATATAGTGATGACAAAGGATGAGAAAAAGGCTGAGGTACTTAATGCTGTCTCTACCTCAGGTTTCAATAACAAGTTGTTCTCTGGGTACCAGCCTCCTGAGCTGGAAGACAGTGATGGGGAGTAGAATGAAACCCTCATAATCCAAGGGTTTAGCACCTGCTACACAGCTTAGACACACAAAAGTCCATGGGGCCAGATGAGATCCACCCAAGGGAAAGGAAGAACTGGCAGAAGTGCTCACGGAGCCACTTTCCATTGTTTACCATTGTTTATCTTTTAACCAGGGAGGTCCCAGCTCACTGGAGATTAGCAAATGTGATGTCCATCTTCAAGAAGGGTCAGAAGTAGGATCTGGGGAACTACAGGCCTGTCAGCCTGCCTTCAGTGCCAGGAAAGATCATGGAGCAGGTTGTCTTCACAGAAACACACAGCACCTATAGGGCAACCAGGGGATCAGGCCCAGCCAGCACAAGTTCATGAAAGATAGGTCCTACTTAAACAACCTTATGTCCTTTCATTGACCAGGTGATGCCCCTATTGGATGAGGGAGAGTCTGTGGATGTTGTCTACCTGGACATCAGTAAAGCCTTTGATACTTTCTCCCATGACATTCTCTGGAGAAACTGGCAGCCCACAGCTTGAACAGTTGCCTTTTTTGCTGGATTAAAAACTGGACAGCTGGGCCCAGAGAGTGGTGCTGAATGGTGCCACATCCACTTGATAATTAGTCACTAGTGGGATTCCCCAGGGATCAGTATTTGGACCAACTCTGTTTAATATCTTTATCAGTGATCTGGATGAAGGAATCAAGTGCACCTCAGTCAGTTTGTGGATGACACCAAGCTGGGCAGGTATGTTGATATGCTGGATTTTGAGAAGGGGTTTGGACAGGCTTGATCAATGGGTCAAAGACAATTGTATGTGGTTTAACAAGGCCGAAGTCCTACATCTAGGTCACAACAACTCCATGCAGAACTACAGGCTGGGGACAGAGTGGCTGGAAAGCTGCCCAGTGGGAAACCTGGGGGTGCTGGTTTACATTTGGTTGAACATGAGCCATCATCTGACCAGGTGGCCAGGAAGGCCAGTGGCATCTTGGCTTGTATGAGCAATAGTGTGGCCAGCAGGACCAAGGCAGGGATTGTACCCCTGTACTCAGCACAGGTGAGGCCACACCTCATATCCTGTGTCTGGTTCTGGGCCAGACTGGAGCGAGTCCAGAGAAGGGCAATGAAGCTGGTGAAAGGCCTGGAGCACAAGTCTTATGAGGAACATCTGAGGCATCTGGGGGTGTTTAGCCTGGAGAAGAGGAGGCTCAGGGTAGACCTTACTGCTTTCTAACTGCCTGAAAGGATGGGTTAGCGAAGTGGGGGTCTATCTCTTCTCCCAAGTAACCAGCAACAGGCCAAGGGGAAGTGACCTCAAGTTGCACCAGGGGAAGTTTAGATAAAATTTTTTTTCACAGAAAGGGCTGTCAGTCAGTGAAACAGGCTGTCCCAGGGAAATGTCTGAGACGCCATCCCCAGAGGTATTTAAAAGGCATAGATGTGGCACTTTGGGACATGGTTTAGTGGTGGACTTGGCAGTGCTGGGTTAATGGTTGGACTTGATCATCTTAGAGGTCTTTTCCAACCTAAATTATTCTATGATTTTATGTAGAAAGATCAGTTAGCACATACCAAAGATTTTAATGTGTACATGGTCTAGCAGTTGTCCCATGCACATCTTTTTCTTTCACAATCCTCCTCCAACAGCAGGAGATTACTAGTCTCTCAAGGACTGCATGATTCATGGTAGTGATCACTTTCAATTGAAAGTACTGGAGCAGCAGCTCCTTTTTTACTGCCTGAGAGGCCAGCTGATCTCTTACAAAAGGGGAAACTTTGCTAAACAAAGGAAGTAATTTTAAAAGAACAAAATGACATCTGTCTACTGATATGTGGGGAGGGAAAGAAGAAACGTGAAAATGGAGTTGGTATGGGAAAAAGATTTAAAGTTTAAAAAGCTGAAAAGAAAGTCCATGTGGGATCAGAGGCAGCACACTCAAGTGGCAGACCAAATGTAGAGAGATGTAATAGGAGAAAGTATTGGGAAGAGAGGGAGAGTCTGTATAATTCAAAGCACAGGAAAAAGGTATAAAACCCCCAAAACTAATTTCAAGAGATTAAAAGACTGCTGCACCACCCCATTGCCAGCAGAGGTGCTAAAACCACGGCTATGGAATAGAGTAGCAAAATGCTCAAGGGAAGAAATAATTCCTATATTTAGATAGGCAGAGTATTTCACTATATGAACAATAGTGCAATGCAGCTACCCAGAAGGCACCCGTTTAGAAATTAATTTCTGTATGAATCTCTAGTTGAAAACAAAAAGAACTTCAGCGAGAGGCAGAAGAGGTTCCCAAGAAAAGCACTGCAGCCAGCCCGGGAACAGCACAAGAAACTTCTGGCCGTACTGCAGCCAGAGAACAAGGAAAGCAGCAGGTACCAGTCTGCAGCTGGGGCACAATAAAACCCTTCTAAAATCTGAGCCAAGAACAATCCTCTTTAAAAGTGTTTTACTACTTACAAATGTTGTTGCTCTTGTCCAAGTGTTTTGTATTTGCTTCAATGCAGTTCCTTTTTTTTTTTTTTTTTTTTTTTTTTTTTTGAGATAATTAGAGGCTTATTGTAAACCAAAGGGGATTTCTGGGAGCTCTTTGCGTTTTTAAATTATGCAAATGACAGTGATGTGATGTTGAATCATATTATTAATTGTATATTTTGTGGTTCTTGTTTCTGAAGTGTATGTGTGAAACAAGGTTTTTTATTTCCCAGTCCTTGAGTACAGTAAGTTTCAAAAAAAGTCCTCAGGCAGATTGCAAAATTATTTTTCTCAATTTTCCTAATGTTAAAGTATAATTTTAATGCTGCAGTGTATTCTGTGCTGATAGTTTTGCAACATCATGTATGTACTGTGAATAGAACAAACTTCAACAATTATTGTACTTAAAGCTGGAGCCCTTCCTGTAAATTTTCAACAAACTGTTCTATTAAATGCTATCTATAAAATGCTTGATGACTTATCTCCTAGGCTGATTTGTGATTTTGCCTGTGCTTTTGTATACCTGGATGAAAAATTCTTTTGCTACAGGAAACTGGTTGGTAACTGAATAAATAACACTATAATCTAAGTATTGAGCACTTCCACATAGCAAGTGTTACTTTGCAATGCATTCCTCTTGCTGTAGCATAAAATGGAAGTACTCTCTCTATAGATAAATAATACTTGAATAAAAGGGGTTTACAAACATCATACTTAATTTATGTCTCAGCTGCCAGTTTCTGCAGTTAATTCTACCAGTTTTCACACTGTGCCTGTTACAAAAGGAATTCTCATTGCATTAGAAGAAATATTTTTAAATGATGCAGAAAAATGTATTTGTGCTTCATTCTTATGTTAGCAGGGTAAGAATACATCTGTCATACAACATCTAATTTAATAAAATAAAAAACTGAGTGAAAGCTATCATACGTATTTTTTTGATTGGACATTTGGAACATTTGGAAATATGCATACTTATGTCCAAAGTCTCAAATGTACACATTATGCCTTCCATACCACTGTAAATCTGACTTTGATACAGGTAGTGTAACAGGTTTGCCAAATTATGGTTTCAGTGTCACATTTCTGCCCCTGGAGAAGTCCAGACTACCTGCTTTCTTTTTTCTGGGGAATCTGTAGCTTTAACAATTAATTATTCTCCAGCTCTCATGAAAGCTTTTTATAGGAGTCTTTCTCCATGTACCTTTTGCAGCAATAACCTTAACGGGAGATAACAAGAACAGATTTAAACATTTTTAATGCTGGGTCATCTGTTTATATACAATATTGATCTGAATGTCAAATTTAGCTGGTTATTAAGGAGGGAAAGAGCCATCAGAATCATTCTGTGTATGCATAGGTTTCAGATTTGCAAATTTCTTGAAGAGGGTCTGCATTTTAGCCTAATTTGTGAAACAGTTGTAGAGAACCACTGAGGTGGGGAATCACCCTCTGCTGATGTGATATTGAGAACCAGAGGGATTCCGCACTGAGTAGCCATCCGCTGATTTTTGCATATTTTTGAGTAGTGGGTATTGCCCACTAAAACAATTGTACCTTCAATGATTGCAGGGGTCTGGCGGGTAGCTATAATTTTTTTTCACGATTATAGCGAATGGTGATCCATTGGAATGCAAGATTGGCAAGATCTGGATTCCCAGGTTTCATTACATCCTTTATGATATTTTCTCTAAAATTGTTCAGATTAGTGCAAACGTAATGAGCTCTGAATTCACTCATCATGTGCATACATGCCACATTGTTTAAGAAACTCATGCAGCTGCTTCCTATCTTGTACTGCCAGGGGTGCCTGGATGGTGCTCTGCTGCTTTCCTGCCTCTGAGTCCCAGCTCTCCAGGTGCACCTCTGGTTATGTGCTCCTCTGTCAGATATCTATCCCTAAGGGGAACTCACTTCTGGAGTCATTTTAGTCTTCCTTTTATTTTTAACGGGCTGGGTAAGGGCTGGTCAGGTGATTTCCTATGTTGCTACCAGGTTTAACATCTGGAGAAGAAAGAAGTCTATTTGTGTATATCTTGACATGCTGAAATTGTAGATGGTATTTTTTCTTTCAAAGTTCTTTGTTTCATATTGGGAATACAAAATGGGGTCTACTAGCTATTACAGACACCTTTCTCTTCACTAACAAAGACTTTCAGTTTTAGAACTGTCTGTCCCCTGTATGAAATATCCATGCTAAGAATGAGTGTTTATGAAATCCAGGATTATGCAAAAGGACATTGTGTTCGTATTCATAAAAACTTCTTTTTTAATTTCTGTATTTTAGTCCAGAACATTTGGTGCCTCAGTGTAGTGCAAATTAATGTAAAATAAATGCTTTGTATTTATGTTACTTGTTTGGCTGTGGCTCCATCAAAAAATAACCATATGATTACTGCTTTAGATATGTTGTTATTTAGTTTCTGTATGAAAAGATGTTTGCTACATAAAAGCATCGTCAAATCTGAGGGCATTTTTGGCTTCTTTAATGAAAAAAAATTAACTAATGTGGAACTTCAGACAATCTAGTGGGATAATGTAGGAAATTTCTGTTGCTGGACACACTGATGGGCTGAGGACTTAAATCCTCTGAGAAATCAATCCACTGGCTTTTATGAACTCTTAGAGAAAAAAGGAAATATATTGCTGGAAAACAAGCAGAAATCTTGTTGCAGGATATGCGATGGCCAAATTCAGAAAAGACATATGTATGGTGAAGTCTCATATATCATTGCAACTGACTGAGCAAGACAAGTGAAAAGAAGAAAAGCCAGGAAATAATACCTTTCTTATAACAAATAGATTTTGAGGGAACACCTTAGTGAGGAAAAAAAAATGTATTCTGGTTGTGATCCTCTTCTGCTAAGAAAAACAAGACTAAATATCTTCTTATGCTAAATGCTAAATATCTTCTTAATTTTAGTGCCAATTCAGCAGGTCTAGCATGAGATAAATCCT
>WEIT01027542.1:1246-14280 GCA_013389985.1 Dryoscopus gambensis
TTAAATAGGTGAATGAAGAAAGAATAATTTTCAGGCAATGGAAAGTTAGAAATTATCTGACTAAAAAGAATTGCAGTCCTGGAAAAGCTATAAAACATATGTTTTTCTTCAGGTCATTTTTAAGTTTGGACACACTGGGCAGATCGTTGACAATCTGAACACATGTATCCAGGCATTTCATGTTGTTCTGGGGCAGGAGCCTCTTTGGCTGTGCCTCCTGTGCCAGGCAGGTATACTTTGCACTGCATTCAGAAGTCCTTTTCCCCCTGATTGCTGTATCAGATACCTGGCCCGATCANGTCAGGTCTTAGGGATAAAAACCATCTGGGTCTCATATATGAAATCTGAAGTGAATGAATCTCTTTGAGCAATTTGTTAAATGAAACTGGAGCAGTGACAACAAAAACAAAAGGAATATCCTACCTCCCTGCTGTGTAATACCCAGCATGTCTAGGAGTAATTTGTCATTTTTTTCCCCCTGGGAAATCAATACTACACGAAAGAGAAATTCATAGCAACTGAAGAGCAATTTGTATGCCAGCATTCACCATATATCTTGAGATATAGGTAAGTCCTGCCAGGTATCAGCATTAAATAGCTTGTAGCAGAAAATATTTTTCAGTGTAGCAAAAGGCAGAAGGGATAGCTTTTATAATTTAAAGGGGAAGACTGTAAATTTTCCTTCTGAATATTGATTAAAGTTGCTTTGGGCAAAGGATGCATTCAGTAAAACATTTAGTTTGTTGCATTTGAATTTATATGAAGGTAAAGCCTCATGCTACACAAAGGATAAATAGTGAGAAAATGTAGATTTCATACACCAAAATTATCTGTCAATTTTCAATACTTTTCTGTCCCGCTATATACTCATCCTATGTTAAGGTGAAGATCTTTGAACACTGCTAAGTGTACCAGTACCCAAATCATGCAGTTCTAGTCCCCATTCACAGTAACTGGTTCCTTTCATGTGCATATTTAACTCTAACTCTGCTCAGCACACTTCTTTACTGTTATCAGGATGATGTTGAAAAACCCAAACACTGAATACTATGGACTAATGAATTAACTTTATAATGTCCAGAAGTCTCCTTTACATAAATAACAGAAACTTGGAGGGGGGTGGTAGGGTTGTGTGGTAATAGTTCTGTCAGATATTCCACTCATAGTTGATGCAACATATCCCTACATATCTTTATTAGTTCTGTTAAACGAGACAATATTGTACCTTATGTATTTTGTACCATGTATGTGTAGGCAACCATACACATGCACAGACACATACATCAATGTGACAGAAAATATGCTAAAAATTAAATTAAAATCAAGGATTAAGGAATACAGTATGTTTAAAAAAATCCGGGACATAAGAATGCCCCAGATTTTGAGGGGGTTACTGCATTTTTTTTAATGAAGCACATACATAGTTCTTAAAAAACTTTGCTCTAGGATAAATTTCTGTCTGTAACCTACTGTCATAAGAGCATGGGGAGATGATTTTAGTTATCAAAGGAAGGTCATCTTGGTCATTGATACAGACAAAAATAGCTAGATTTGAACACTGTTATAAAAGATGAGACATTTAAACCTCACAAAGATGTTTGTGTTTGGCAAGAGGCACGGGATGAAGGGCATATCCAGGTTTGAATACTAGTAAAAGTAGTTGTTCATGTGGATTAAACAAAAAGGCATAATTTATTTGTCATATGCATACTAAAGAATTCATCTGGTCATGATTTCAAAAACAGTTAGAATTTTATTTTGTTTTATACAACTGTGGTGTAACAGAGATTAGTCACAAGTAGGAACTCTAAAATGGATCCAAAAATCAAATCCTACCCCTAATACTGCTGGAAGTATTTTTAGTTGTGAGACCTGCTGCACCACAATACACCATTGTCCTGTTAACTTATAATTTCCTGTTGGTTTTTCTGAAGAATTTTGCATGATTTCACTGGGGAAGTAATGTGGTTTAAACATGTTGTAGAGCCTACATTGCTTTACAAATTGTAGGTAGATATTTTAATAGATGCCTAATTCTATTTTCTAAGTAGCATAAGCATAAAAGAAAACTTCTATAAGGTCTGAGCAACATAAATAAATGTTTTTTAAACACTATACAAAACCACTTAGTAGTATTTCTCTAAAGGATATAACAAAATATTAAGTAAAAGCAGGAAAATAAAAGAGAATGCTATATTGCACTTGTTTCCTCTGTCATTCAGAATATAATATTTAGTAGTATTTCCACACAACTGGAAAGACATTCAAGAAAAATAAATGCTGTAATTTGAACGTGTACAGCACTTAATATAAGTGTGTCTTAGTAGACTCTTACAGAGTTGTTCAAATCAATTAACATTCTTTCTTACTATGAAAGCCAAAGGAATATTGGAATAAATTTACTGGTGTGTTGCTTGGGTTTCTCTAAATTCATATTGATAAACATCAGTTTTAAATTTGACATTAAGAGTAATATCTTCTACTATCACACCATTATCTAGGTGGAGTCTAAAAATTGCATTTGTTTTGCCAACATACCTAATATAACACATGGCTAATTTCTAAATAAAGGTCCCATTACAAGTCTTTGTTGATAAATGCATATTATTGCAAATACTCAATTGAGAAAATATTTTGTGTAACGTTTCCCTAATATCTTCTTAGGAAAAGTATAAGAATGAAGTTTAAAAAGTGCAGGATTCTGTAGTTTTAAAAACTTACCTTGTGCATCTCTGCTCCTGATTTCTCTATCCTGAATGCCCAGCATTGCAGTGAGAGTTCAACTTCACATCACTAAGTGAAGGGGTAGCATGTTTGTGTATGTTTTTCAGGTGCAAATCAAAAGCCTGGTATTATCTGCCTTCTCAACACATGAAGCCTAGGCTAGTGCATATTCCAAACATGTCTCTAGTTAAGAGAAGCTTGTAATCTCTCTACCACCTCTCCCTTCCCCTTTCTCTTCCCCCACTCTCTTTAGTTCTCAGTCTTAGAACAGACCCAGAACAGAAGGAAAGTTCATCCTCACCAAAATTCCCACATCAGTGTTTCAGAGTGATACTCAGTTACAGAATCCCCTCTGTATGTCTGTAAGTTGTTTTAACTTACAGTAGCAATCAGAATTCAGAGAGGATGGTCTCGTGGCAAAAATGATTGACGAAATCTAGGCTCCGATTGTTTTCGCCTGAGCAAGTAAATCACATTGCACTTCATTTCTTCCCTTGGAAAACACAGAAAATATCTTTCTCTTGTGCTTTGTTATGAGAACTAAAATGCAGCTGTTGTAGGGGTGTAGAATAGTCCATACAGAAGACTGCGTGTGTATGTCAGTGTGCTCGTGCATGAACACAAATAAAAGATATAGTGCTGTACACAGTCACAAGTTTCACTTGGCATAAAAGACACTTCAAAGGCTGATTGAAGTAGTCAGAATGACTTTATTCAGTTGGGTTTTAGTCAAGCTAAGCATAGTTTAGAGGACCAAACATGATTTTGCTAGAAGTAGCTCAGCTTAAATGCAGAAGCAATTTCAGCAGACAGAAAAGTCTCTGCCATTCTAGGGGGAAAGAAGAAGCAGAGGTATGGGGAGCAGTGCCCCAGCACTATGCTACCCAAATAACAGCGCAACATATTTTGTAGAATGTACATTTATAGGAATATTTACAGTTGTATATACAGACACCTATGCACTTCATTTCTTCAGGCAGCAGAAAAAGAGTTATAAATTCTTCATGCTGACTTTTTTTCCCCACTTGCTGTGTTGCCACCAATACAGAGAGAATTAACAAAATGTTTTATGGGCATTTTTGATGAAAAATATTTTAACACTGCCAAGTTCATAGTCATTTGTTCCTTGAAGGCTAGATGAGAAAGATTGTCAAGGAAACACATAATAACGAGTTCCCAAAGAAAATGTTGCCTTTAGAAAATTAGGGAAATAGAAGCCAAATATCTACCAGGCTAATCTGTAATTCTTGTGGCTTTCACAATAGAACAAAACACTGCATGGATACCCCAGGTTTTGATGTAGAAAGTTTATTTGTAAGTGTTTTAATGAATTTTCAAAGAACATTTAGATGATGGATGTCAAAAGACAGTTTTTACATCCTGCAGAAAGGAGTACAATCATTCTCTGAAATGTGTTCCAGCTAACTACTTGAGTCATTTCTACACACATTAAAGATTTTTTAAAGCAATAGTGTTATGTGAAGAACACTTTATTTTTTCAGTCCAAACTGGAATGTGATGTGATTTCATAGAAATTCAGTGAAGGCCATGTGAATTAATTCAGTAGGAAGGGATCATATCGTTTATGTACTTGTTCATGGATATTTTCCGTTAGTTTCCCAGAGGCTGCAGAATCACAGAATGGTTAAAGAAGGGTCCACCTGTTGGGTCATCTGGTCCAACCTCCCTGCTCAAGCAGGGTCATCTCAGAGCACAGGATTGTTTCCAGATGATTCTTGAATATCTCCAGTGAGGGAGACTCCATAACCTCTCTGGGCAGTCTGTTATGGTGCTTGGTCACCTGCACACCTTCCTCATGTTCAGGTGGAACTTCCTATGCAACAGTTTCTGCCTGTTGCCTCCTGTCCTATTGCTCAGCACCACTGAGCAGAGTCTGGCTCCATCCTCTTGGCACCCTCTCTCCAGATATGATAGACATTGACGAGATCCCCTCTTGGTTGTCTCTTCTCAAGGCTGAACAGGTCCAGCGCCCACAGCCTTTCCTCATAAAAGAGATGCTCCAATTCCTTAATCATCTTTGTTGCCTTCTGCTGGATTGGCTCCAGGTTCTCCATATCTCTCTTGCCCTGAGGAGCCCAGAACTGGACACAGCACTCCAGATGTGACCACATCATGGCTGAGTAAATGGACAGGATCACCTCCCTTGACCTGCTGGAATGCTCTTCCTAATGCATCCTTGGCCACAAGGGCACTGCTGGCTCATGGACAGTTTGGTGTCCACCAGACCCTCAGGTCCTTCTCCACAGAGCTGCTTCCCAGCAGGTTGGCCCCAGCCTGTCCTGGTGCCTGGGGTTATTCCTCCCCAGGTTCAGGACCTTGCATTTGCCTTTGCTGAACTTCAGACAGTTCCTCTCTGCCCATCTTTCCAACCAGCTGAGGTCCCTCTGACGGGCTGCACAGCACTCTGGGGTATCAGTCACTCCTCCCAGCTTTGTATTGTCATTGAACTTGCTGAGGAGGCACTGTTTATTTACATCAGACTTTACGATGTTACTATATTATATATCAAGTTTGAAGTGTTTAACAAAACAAAAAAATTTAACATTGATATAAAGGAAAATTGGAAATATTGCCTTCTTTTCTTTATCCAAAAACTTCCTGCTTAGACGCATGATCTGATTTGGCAAAGCAGTTCTAGAAGAGGATTATTTTGTTTGTTGAAGGACTCGTAAGAGCTGTTGGTGGGCAATTAAACTAAAATAACCTTTCTACTGCACTGACTTGGAATGGAACCCATGTCTTCCAGCTGGTGGCTAACATACTGTCAGGAGCATGCAAAGAAATTCAGCTGCTGTAAAAGATAAAAATAAAATCTTCATTCCCCAAAAGAGTAGATGTTTTAAAAATGAAAATGCTATGACTTTTCTGCTTTGTTTCATTTTGCTTTAGTATAGATTATATACTAGCCCCCTGAGAGATTACCATTAGAGGGAAACAATTAAAATGGAACCTGGCCCAGGAAGATGTCATCTGACTGAGACATACTACTCTTTTTTCAATCCACCTTTCAAAAATAACCAAGTGGTGTCTTTTTGTTACCATAATTAAATCATATTTAGGTTGCAAATATAACACACAGGTTCAGCACAAGGAATAAAATCAACTGGGAAGGCAATATACACAAATAGGAGAAAAAATATTATTGAGTGTGAAGAAACACATACAGTGAATTTCTAGTTCTTAATTCAGTGTTGTTGTCACCCTTTCTTCCATCTAATTAATCTGAATCAATATGCATAATCATAATTGAGATCCATGTAACTGGGCAGAGTTTTTTATACAGCCTCTGTTATCCAATGGGGACCCTGGTGGTGTTCTGGAATGAATATTTGCATGTCAACCCTGCAGGCTGGGTGTGCTGAATCAGCCACAGGAGCCTACATCTTTTTGTCATCCATAAGACTTAAGAAAGATGATGTAACAATTGTTGGACCCTACATATATCCATACATTAAGCCAAGTCTTTTAGACCTGCTGCACCAGCAGGCCATGTATTTTTTGTTGCCAATGAAGTGGTGATACAATGTCAGTAAACTTCAGAGATGTAAGTTGTCAACTGTCTAACTCTATGAACTGATAGTCTGAGAGCCGTGAGATTTCGAAAGTTCACAGACCAGCATATAGTCTGTAGGATTTTGGTTGTATGGGATTTCAGTTAAATAAAGTCAGTGGGAAAAGCTTTGGCCTTTTAGTCTTCCACTATAGGACAGCACATATTGATTTAGTGCTGAAAAGGAAGGACATATAAAGCAGATTTTGCACTACCAGAAACTTTTGTGTCAATTTATTCATTTTCCTCCCCTCACTCCAGTGGAAGTGGGATTAAGTTTGGCACTGTGAGGCATATGATGGCTTTTCACTGATTACTGCCTCCTCTTTTCACTCCTCCCCTGTCACCTTGCAGCATATTTAGGAGAAAGATACAGCAGATACCATCAGAATGTGAGACTAGCAGGGGAGCATGAACCCTCTAAGAATTGTTATACGGAGCGGTCGTTTTTCCAAGTAGCTACCACTTGATCAGAGAGGCAGAAATGTACTTGCGTCCATCTGGAGTATCATGCTAATCTTGGTCTCATCCATATTTGGGGTGGTTTTTGATGACACAGCTTTATTTCCTTGTTTTGTCCTGAGTAACCATGGCATCTCAATTTCCCTTTCACTCAAAAGCTGGAGTTGAGGGCTTTATGAAGTTGATGTGCTTGTGTAAAGATACCGACTTTTCTCTGCTCACGATCTATCAGCCAAAAAGCTGCTTTACTTTTCTTTTTTAAAAATAATTAATCTAGCTTAAAAATGGATTAGTGTTGACATCTCTTCTTAACAATAAGGATAGAAACTCAGAATGAACATCTGTTTGGACAATCTTGGATGAAAGCCTTTCCCTAGGCAAACACAGTAGATGCACAGGCACATGCAAGGGCACATTGCTGCCATTATTGATGCCCATCTGTCAGACTGGCATGGTGCCCACTCAGAAGCTGAGTCTAAACAAGGTCTTAGTGATATAGGCTCTGCCTCTATGACAGTACTGCCACCTGGGTGCCAAACGACTTTTCACAATAGCTTCCATTTTTAGGTAAAAGGAAAAGTACTATTTTTAAAAACAGGAAAAAATTAAATATAATCAAATGGAAAATTTATTTTACTTTCAAACAAATGTGGTGCAATGAATGACTTTATATATGTGTGTGCAGTAAATAAATATACATACACACAGACATTTATATGAAAATCACATTGTTGTTGCCTGTTGTGACAGGTAACTAGAGTTATTTTTTTTTTCGTGAAGAATGAGAATTTGTCATTTACCAGGAAGGTGATCTATAGATTTCACAGAATTTTAGGGGAAGGGGAATTCAGAATATTTAGCAGTTTTACTTGGAAAGAGTTTACTTACAGAAAAGTGATCACATTTAGGTACCTGGGGAGACTGATTCTTTCTACCCCTGGAAATTCTTCAAATAACTACATAAGAGATATTGGATTTCAAATGCTTCTGAAATGTCCATTCCTTACCTACTGTTTCTGATGGACCCAATATCACCAAATACCTCACACTAATCTTTTCTAGTCAGTAAAGGGAATTCCAAGTAATTCCTACTGCCACACATAATCCTCCTCCAAGCAGTTAAAATGACCTGAACTGTTGTGTGTAGTATTATAGCTGCAGTGTTTCATGTCCTGCCAAAGTTCAGCTTATTTTTCACACAGAGTATTCTATTTAATTATGTTTTCTTCAATAGAACTATTTATTCTTCTATTTTATTGTTGTCTGGTAAATGAGATGCGAAGTTTTATGCCATGTTTAATAACATTCTTTAAAAATATGGGTCCATTAATTTTTTTTTTTAAATGATATGACTGTAAGTATGAAAGTGATTCTGTGTATGGAACACTAGACTATTGGCAATCTTCCCTGGAAACCTCACTAATGAGATTAATAAGAAATAACTTCAGAATATTCTAGCTTATTTTCCTATGTCATAAAATCTGAGTATTTTGCCTTTAAATGCATACATGTTTATTATTATTAGAATTATGTTTAGTTGTGAAGAAGAATACCATGCAAAAAGTACAGAGGTCAAAATTAATCTTATTTTGCAATGGAAATATTACAAAAAATGTCACCAGGTGGCAATGTTACACAACCTCTTCTAAGTTATTTTTGGTGTGTAAGCAAATAGTGTGTTTTAGAAAGATGTGTTAGCTTTGGCCTTTGGTATGAAAGACTCTTGCACTAATAGCAATTCACTCCAAAGAGAAAACTTCATGGGTATCAGAAATATTTACCGTCTTCTTGACTTCTGATTAGAATTCATCATTGAGGCAGACGTGCCTGTGAATAAGCAGCCAGTGTTTTCTGAGCTGTGTGAATGGGCAGACGCGCCTCGTGCCCTACAGGCTGCTCAGGTTACACAGTGCAGTTTTGACGCTACCAACTGACCTCCTAGCTGGACCAACGGGGCAACTGCTGTGAACTGGGAATCCTTAATGTGGGCATAGTTTTACTGTACAAAGAGCTTTCCAGAGCCCAAAGAAAAGATTCTGTAATTGTTTTAGTTCTCTGCATTGTGAAAGAGTTACCTCACCAAAAAAAAAGGTTCAATACACAGATCGGGTTTTTTCCCAAAAGCTAGTAGCAACGTCTATGAATCTGCCATAAATAAATAAATAAATAAACAAATAAATAAAGGTTTAGTCAGTATTTCAGCAGAGAAAGATGGTTCATGTGTGTACAAGTAGGAAGGACATGCCCCCTCCAGCTGGTGAAAAAGCTTACTGTCCACCCTGGCTCTTGACCTAAGATTGCCCTTTCTTGTTTCTGTGCAGTGCTATTAATGAATATCACACTAGATTTAAAAAAAATATCCAAATCCAACAGGGTTGGGGTATTTTAGGTTGTTTTCAGCTCACTTTTGTATTTAGTCAGTTGCATTTCTGGCCAGAAATTGTATCCTTTTCTTTATTATTCAAAAGTCATAGACTACTTGTCACAGGGAAGGTAATAAACATTAGCTTGTGTCCATCATCTAACCTCACATACACCTAATAGTGTAGAAAACAATTTAATATGGTCCTGAGAAACATAGATGGCACTATATGAGGAATTAAACTGGCTTCTGAGTTAAGTGATTTGAATTCAACACCAAATCATATGGAAAGATAGGTTATGGATTAGGACTAATTTTCATATTAATGTAAGTATGATAATTCACTGTGTTGCTGTAAGCTGCCTTCAAGTACAATCAATGTACAAAACAGATGGAGACAGTTTGGGCTCAAGTTGACCTCAATGACCTAATACTTGGGTTTAAATACCTGTTTATTAGTCATACAAAAAATTTCAGACTGCTGTCGTTTGTCTCTAAGGAAACTGCATTTCTATATATTTGTAGCAGAAGTAATTGATGTGTTTTGAACAGCTCTTTTCTGACTGAAAGAAAAAGTTCTCATCTCTAGCCTGTGGTAGGCCTAATTACAGACTGAGTCAAATAATCCAAAATTATATAATGGATTAGTTAAATTAATGAAAAGAATATTTAACTTAGAAAATATAACATTTATTATTTTCTTTTATGGGCCTTCAGCTTCTGGAATTATACAGTCACACTTTCCCAGCCACATGTATTGCTCAAACCAGGATGACCGAAATGAGTCTGAAGAGGACATTACTATAGTTACTTTTGGCAAAATAAAAAGTAGCCTCTGGAAGAAGTCCAAACTCAAAGAATATTAGCTCTGCAAATAGATGTGGGAAATCCAACTTATTGCATTCTCCAGACATGCTCAGATAGACAGTTTATGAAATATCACTTTGTTTGATGCATGAAACTTTATATGTCCTGAAATAGTGTGACAGGAAGTCTTTATTTACCAAACTCTTGGCCACTATTTCATATGAATGCTTTAAATGGTTATTTCCCAGTGAGGTGCACTGGAAATAATATTTCAAAAGTTAATATTTACAGTTTAAAAATACCCTAAGAAATTACCCTGGGTTTTTTTCATAACTTGCAAAATCCATGGTGATAGTTGTGATAAACAGCTTTGCAGCTATTACCACTTTCTCTTGTTTAAAATCTTGTTTCATATCTCTTTACTAGAATGTCTGAATGATCCTAGGGTCTATGCAAAAGAAGTAGAAGGTCTCCAGATTTGTAATGTGATGTCAGAGCAAACTCCTGCAATACCTTTGGTACCTCTAGCACTGAGCATTTTAAACAAAAGGGTGGTGCCATTACATTTTTACCAGCTACTACTAATTTTTTATGTGACTTTCATAGTAGAACAGTCTACAGCATTGTTTCCATGTTTCTACAATACGCTATTCTTGCAATAGATTGGAAGTTTCAGATATTCTGTTTGCAGTGCAATACTAAGACCTATTACCTTAGGAGATTCTCATAATTTTCTTACCACAGGTTTCTTTTTTGTATTCCTACATACACATACACACATACCCCCCACAGTGTCATCAATCTGGAATTAACTTTTACAGAAATCTGGCTTGGAATCTGACTGTTTTAGAGACTCTCTCTGTTTCTCTAGTGGCTGAAATTAATAAGAATATTATGTCTACTGAAAAATGAGGCTTTTTGAAAGTAGGAACAGAGCATTCTTGGTGCATGTAATTTATATTCAATCTACATGTGATATGTGAATGTTCCCTTTTCACAAAGAATGATCTGTTTGGAAAAAGAAATTTGCCTTCATCAAATAATGATTTCAGAAAACTGAGATCTCAGATCTCATAGAAAAGGAATATAAATAAACTGTATTTTCAATGACGAAAAAGTAGAAAAGTTCAATGGCTTTTCTAAAAAAAGCAGTTAACTTTGGGATATATTTTTGGTCATATTAGAAACTGAAGCCAAGACTAGTACAGAAGTTTTCAACAAAATCCATCATTATTTTAATAGAAATCAAGGTAAACATAAGAAATAAATCTCAGTCAAATAAATTTTTCTTTTCTGTGATGAGCATTGAAGTAATTGAAGTTAAACAGCTTATGTAAAAATTTTAGATAAAAAAGTAGGAAATTGCTGTCCATATATATCAGAATATTCTGCAGTATCTAGTGTCTTCTTTTATCTTGAATTCAATGTTTTTCACAGTATAGAGAAGTTAAATGGAAGGGAATACTTCAAGATTAAATATATAGCAATGATAAGCTTATTTTAAAAAAGAGAGCAATAAGTATAAAGGAACATATGATAGGAAATACTGTTAAACATACAAGAAAAGACAGAATGTCTTTTATTCATTTTTTTGGAGGCTGCAGATGGTGTAAGTACCTTAAGAATTATTCAAAATTCCAAAATAATGGTTATTTTTCTCATTTCTACTAATGTTTTATACAACTCTATAGTGTGTTTTGTAAGATTGTATTTCTAGTCATATCTGGTGGAGTCCTGTTTTTTCTTCTGGATAAATGAGTGATGATTTCACTTTGGATTATTCAAAGAGTTCCATGACAATGCAAGTTCTTGGACTGTATCACCTACAAATAACTGAAATGCATTTTATTAATTTATTTATAGATTATTTGTGTGGGAAAAAAGTGGATTGTATACTAGAACATAACAATGAATGCTTTCATAATATTAAAAAAATCATCTGCACCACCTCTTTGGTTTGTGTATTTAAAAAGGATACAAGTGCTTTAGCTCACAAATGTAGCTATAGGAACTTACTGGGGCTTTTTCAGTACAAAAAACACAGGGGCCAAATTATCTTTTCTCGTCAAGTACATTATCAAGAAAATAATATGTTTAAAGACAATTACATGCTTGTTGTTTGAAAGTTCTTATACATGTTGATGATTTTCTTGCATGTTATCTACAGTCAACTATGACTCTTGCATCACAGCAGATGAGGATCTGAACTAAATTTGGGTAGATCCTTTCAGCCCGATGTTTGCGACTTCCCAGTGAAATTATCACCTATACTCACAGCAATAGATTCAATTACAGGGCTGATTTGTATGAGGTTTCCTAAATACATGTACCCATTTACTCTCAAAAAAAAAAAAACAAATTTTGTGTGGGCTTGTGGGCAGTGTGGGAAGATACTATAGAGCAAGTCGGGCAGGGCCAGTAAGGCCTGGTACTTCCCTCAGCAAGCCCTTTCCCCATGAATTACCTTTTCAAATGGCAGCATATATATGCAAAATCTGTCCAGAGCTTTGTAGCACTAAATACAGGGATTGCTATGACTTACTTACAGTGAAAACCCAAAGAATAACTGTTGTTTGTATAAAAAATCAATTAGTGTCATAAACATCCCTTTACATCTGAGAGTAGATTGCTACAATACCCTTGATGCTGTTCTGTTACGATTAGCAGCCATGCATGAAAAAGGAATGGTTTGCTTCAAAGATCATAGAATATATCCACTATAGGCCTGTTCAAAAATTGAAACACATCTCTTGGTTACAAATAGAATTTATACAAACTGCTATATTTGGTTACCTTACTAAATTGAAAGAAATAAAGTATTTCATGTAAGTTTGTTTTCCAAAATTTTTCATGGATGCCCTGCAAAGGACTGAAATGTTATTGGTGCTGATTTTTATTACCAAGTCTTTAAATTGTTGTTAACAGACCAACAATTAACTGTCTGTCTCTGATCTTGGCACAAGGCAGGAATTAAAATGTGTATATATCATAATATGTAAAAAATATGCATTGAAGTTTGAAAGCTGGTAGAAGAAAAGGTTTCTGCCTAAAAACCAGTGATAGATATAGAAGTACATGAAATTTCACGGAGAAGTACACAGAAGTACA